>JASDQU010102700.1:371374-381697 GCA_032191745.1 Picea mariana
AGGATCTACTTCAACCTTCAGAAAATAAGGTTAGTTCATTCTTACTGTGTTTGCCTGAGAAAAGGGGTTGAGATTTTGGGTAGAAGGATAAAGATTAAATCTGAAGGGTCATGATCTGCATGTAGGCTTAGAACCCTAGCTTACTAGTCCGTAGGGTAAAAACACCCAACAACAACTAGCAGTGCAAGCGCTGAAGAATTCGCAGAGGCAATGAAGGAATTTCACAGCAAGGTGAAGCAGCGACTGATTGATTCAAATCAGGAATATAAGCGCAGAGCAGATCAGCATCAGAGACAACTTCAGTTTGAAGTTGGTGATCTAGTTCTGGTACATCTGAGAAAGGAAAGGTTCCCAAGGGGAACATACAACAAGCTGAAAATGAAGAAAATTGGGCCATGCAGATTCCTGAAGAAACTCAGAGAAAATTCTTATGAGATTGAGTTTCCTGATGGGATCGGCATATCTCCGATGTTCAATGTCTCATACTTATATCCATATAAGTTTGAATAATTAGGAGTTGGAAGTGATGAACAGCAGGAGGTCCAGTGGCAAAAGCAGATGCCGATTGCAGAGAATCCACAGATGGAGCGTATACTGGACAAGCGAGTAGGTAGAAAGACCAAGAGGAAAGAATACTTTGAGTATCTGGTCAAATGGAAAAACCATCCAGTGGAAGATGCCAGCAGGGAGACAGAAGCAGTCATACAGAAGCATGGACAGATCGTGCAGGAGCTCATGGATAGGATCCCATGAAATTTTTCAAGCCGAGGAGTATGATGCAGGAGCATCGCCAACTCAGCAAGCGAGCCAGCATGAAAGACAGTGAATAGATGGACAAGTCCAGCCGAACCTTTTTGAAATTTCATTTAAGATGATACATCGATGTATAAATGCACCATTTATGAAAGCAGCTTTTCTATGTTGTATCAGACCTCAAGCCATACACTCTTGTCTGAGTTAGATAGGAGACATTTAATAGATTGAATGTAGGTAGATAGATGTTTAAGTCTAGATTAGACAGTTTTAGAGTTTGAGAGGGAAAATGGATATAGACACCCTCGTTGTATCATTGTATCATTATTCAGAGTCAAGCGTTCAGAAGAGGGAGCAAACAGAGAATTGTATGAAGAACATCCATGTACAGATTTGAATTAATAGGAGTCTTTGATTCAAACTCGTGGCTGGTGTTGTTTCTCTATGTATATTGTTTATGTTCTCATGAATGTTTGTTTTCTGGTCATGCATTTGCTTTGTATATGCTGTGCATGTGAGTTCAGGTTTTAAACTGAAGATTGAGTGAGAAGAGAATAAGTTTCAATTGTTTCTCTGTATGAGCCAGGACATTCCTGCATAGAGTGCAGTTGAATTTCATCCGCAAGGAGTGCGTCGATGAAGGCTCAGTAGATTAGCTTTTGTTCTTATTCACCCAGAAGCTGATTTGGGTCATTTCAACCGTGCAAGGAGTGTGCAGGTTGAAGAAAGAAGAAGTATCAGTCGTCAGTCTGAGCAAAGGAGGTAGATGATTGATGCTGCAGGTAGTGCGCAGAGTCTGAAATGATTCAACACTGGAGGAAGTTGTTGAGTGCCGAGCGCAAAGAGTGCGCACAGGTTCTGCTGAGGATTCCGAGTGGACAAGCTCAAGAGGGATAGCACCTTCGTAATATTGTTGAAAGGGGACACAGGAAGTTTGATCGGAGAAGGGTCAGCAGTGTTCGCAGGCGCAGGCTTGGAAAGAAAGTCGCGAACAGAAAACACTTAGTCATTTCAGAGAAAACTCACGGAGGAGAATTGACGGTTAGGATTCATCGACGAAAGCCGCGAAATCCCATCAACCGTTAGATCTCAAGAGATTTGCGTCAGGTTTAAGCTTGAAGGAACAGGGGAGATCCCAGAGATTTGGGGTTCAGGATATCGAGATTCCCATGGTTTTGAAATTTGGGGAGAAAGGAATCACAATTAGCGAATTCCCGAGAGGATCGGAGCCGTTGAATGTAGCAGGAACACGTGGAGCGGGATCCCGGAGAGTCGGGGTTCGGCAATTCAGAGTTCTCGCATACAACGAGATCACAGCAGGAGAAACCGCGATTTCGTGAAACGTGACGGATCCCACAGCCACCTCATCTCGGGGAAGGGACAGGTGTCAGGAGGTCAGCCCTTGTAGGGAGATGACGATAGGTGGCATCGGCACATCGTGAACTCGAAGTTTCGCGAGTGAGAGCCGCAAAGAATTGCGTTAAGGTTTGCGAGGTCACGAGAGGTGAACTCTCGTTTATCACTAATTGGTGCGTGAACCCACAGAGCTTGTGGAAGACAGGTGGCATCGGGAATTGGGGATCAGAGATCCCGCGAGCGTGAGTTCCACGCATTTCTCTTCCGTGAAGCCTGAATTTCCGATAAAGGGAAAAGGACGTGGTCAGGTGGGCCAACGGGTCATATGTAAGAAGGGTTAGCCGGAGGGAGCTAAGGCACGTGAGGTGCCATCGGAGATCGGGAGTCGGGGTTTCGTGGGTGTCGTGACTCATGACCTTCAAAAGGCCAATTTCCCTATTGAATAATCCCCGATAAGAAGCAGAGGTCGTGGTGAATAGTCATCAGGTTTCGGGGATTGTGTGACCCAAGTGTAGGACCCGCAACTACACGAGTTCCGATTTCCCGATTAGGTAAAGGGAGGTTATTGGAGAAGTATCCTGTGGGTGCCAGAAGGTCCCGATAAGGGATTTGAGGAGCATTTTAGCTCTTCAGGCCAGTGTAGAAGAAAGTCCTGGTAGTAGCAGGCGTGCCAGGTGGTGCGTGCTGCGTCAATTCCTCTGGTGGCGTCATCTTCCATTACGTTTTACACTTCTCCAAGTGGTCAGTTGGTGTCCCTAGTCCTTCATATTTTTGTTGTTTGTTATCTTTTTGTTCTACTCTGAACCTTATGCGCAGTAATCGCTTGCATTGATACCATTCTATGATGGTCTCTTTATGTGCACCCCACCATCCTACAAGTGTAGACTTGAATGCTAAGTCTAGTGCTAACAATCTCTGAGTCTCTGATACTTCGTCTTTGTATTGTGTCAAGAATGTTTCCAAGTCATTTAGTCTATGGAAACTGGGTGGTTCTCTAATTTCTATGCCTACCCACCTTCCTACACGGTCTATTCTTTCACATCTTCTCGTGGATACTTCATGTAGTCTTTGCTTCCAATTTTCTAACCCGGTGTCTAAGTCTATTGCGCATGAATTAATGCTTTTCCAACTGAGTACCCTGTCTACAATTGGGTTTACATAATCCTCATCGCGCGCAGTTGTTTTGTACAATTAGTAAATATCTTATAAGTCTAGGTAAGTGGGTTCTATGAACCTTTCCCCTTTTGATGGATCTAGTGGTGCTATGACCCTGTATTCTCCGGATTCAAATTTCATTTTCCTCATTTTCAAATTGATTATGGCCTGGTTATCGAATGCCCAATCCAGACCAAGCAATGTTGGGTAAGGTGTTTTTTCATCTACTATTTCAATGAATTTGAAGTCTGCTTTAGTGCGCACTCCATCCAAATCTACTATCACTCCTTTTAGTCTACCTATTGGTAGGACTCTATGTTGATTTGCTAGTTTTAATTGAACAGTTGAGTATCCCAACGTTGGTTCCCCCATGCATTTCCATGTCGTCTTGGGTACCACATTCACTTCGAATCCTAGGTCTAGTATAATGTCTCCCATATTGAAATCCTCAATGTTTGCATTTAATCTAAATTCTCGACTTATTCTTCTTCTAGTGTGTAGGTGATTGACGGTTTTTTGTTCTAGCTTCTCTTCTGTCTCGCTGCTACATTTTTCTATTATGTTTTGCAATATTTTCATAGATGAAGGATCACTTAACACTTTGACGCATGATTGCAAAAAGACTTTGATTGTACTTACTTGTCCCTTGAGTTGCATTCTGTTGGTATGGTCCAGGGATGGGGGCATCTCATATTCGGGGGCTTCCTTACTTTGTTGTGAAGTTGACGCCATGTCCTCCTTCTGAAATTCTTGTTGGGTTTCTTTAAATATCTCCTTTCCCTTTTGCGCGTCGAACTACTTCTTGGGATCAGTGTTCTTCTTTACCCATTGGTTATGCACTGGTTCTTTTTGAACTGTGTCATTTACTGTCTTCGTTCCTCCACGAGTGACTATATTGATGTTTTGTATGTCATCCCTTGCTTCAGCTGAAATCCACTGAACATTCTGATTGTTTTGGTTCCTCTTTTCCTGAATCTTGACTAGTAATGTCATACATTCCTCTGTATTGTGGTCCGACACGCGACAATACATACAAGTTGTTGGTGGCAGTGGAAATTCCCATGCATAATGTCCTGGCTACTGACAATTGTGACATGTGACTGTTCCTCTGCTGCGTCTGAAACCTCCTCTGACTTGTCCTCCTCCTCTGTATCCCGCTCGATCACCTCTCGGCGCGTTATATTGTGGTGCCTGATTATACTGTGTGTTATTGTACTAGGGTTGTGTTGGTTTGTACTGTGGCTGCACATTATTGTAGGGTTGTTGCACAGTATTATATTGTTGTTGCGTAGTGTTGTATACAGCTGGGGCTTGATTGAACTGAGGCATTGCTTGCCCGGTCATAATTTCGACCTGTACCATGTATGCATCTGATGTTCTTTCCCACATCAACTCCATCATTCTGCAATCTTTTTTGTCGTGGCCCACTGATTTGCAAAAGGTGCAATATAAACTCTTTGGAACTATCTAGTATTTCTGCATCATCATCCAGTGATAAGGTTCGTGACCCGATTTCTTGCATATTTCGCACCATAATCCTCCCTGTGGTAATGGGTTTGGCATACTTGTTTCCATATTCTACGTGATTATTGGACATTTGTTCTTGTGGTGTCCTTTTGTCCTACATGTAGTGCACCAAAAAGCTTCTTGTTTGTCCTTGTTCTTATTCTAGTTCAGCTGAAGTATTAGGTTCTTCAAATCCTCCTTCAGTTCTTTGATATTTGGGTCTGTCTACTAGTACTAGTTCTCTTCTAGTTGCAAGGTTACCTACAGAGCCTCTTCCTATGTCTGAAAATTTTGTTGTCATAAAGGATATTTTTAATGTGTGGGAGTAGTGAATTGACAAACAAGTTTCGATGTTTCTTATTTATCATAAAGTATTTTAGCTTTCCCTTCAGTCGCTTGAATCTCTGATTGATCTCCCATATCGATTCTCCTTATTTTTGTCTTATTTCAATCATCTTGTTCATGTACTGATCTTTGGAGCTCGACTTTTGGAACTCATTTATCAATGATTTCTTAATGTTGGCCAGTGTCCTTGTCATCCTAGGGGAACTGTTCATGTCTACACTCATGTACGGATCTAGTATGTGATCTCTTAGAGTAATCGCTAGCTGCACGAGTTTGGTATCTTCATCGGTGATCTTCTTTGCTTCCCAGATCTTTGCACAAATAAACAAATGCTTCTCAGGGTATTCTGTTGCTTCTCCTTGAAATTCTGGTAATCTGATAGTGGGGTCATGTCTTGCCATTCTGACTATTGAAACACTACCTCCTTCGCACAGTGTAGATACTTGATTAGTGTTGCCTGAACTGGTTCCTCCCGTTTTCACTCTGTGTGTAGATGTACTTCCTACTGTCGTACTTCCTCCGAACTTTGGTTGTCTAAACGGTGGTGTTCTCTTTGGTGTATTAGTCGTACATGGGTTTATGGGTTCCACACTGACATTAATATGGATAGGATGGTTGCCTTCTCCTCTTGTTCTTGGGCCTCTCCTCTTCCTCTCGTATGTTTTGCAAAGGATTTCCTCAATATGCTCCACATCTATAAGATTCTCTACCTCTTCCTCATCGCTAGCCAATCCCTCCCTCACAACTACAGCTCTCTTCTTGGTATTCACCTTATATTGGTAGGGTACTCCACTACGTGTCATTCTTAATGACACCAAGATCCACTTGATCTGGTCGTCATCCATCAGGATCGGGTCCAAGGATTCCTCCTCTTTCTTGTCTTTATCCTTACCTCCTTCCATTTATCCTCTCTATGTCAGTGCTTCCCCCCTTCCCCCATGCACACAAGGAATTCTAGTTGTCTGATTCCATTGTCATTACACATTTTTTATATAGAAATATCTTAATAGAAGTATACAGTGATCGAATGTACCTTCCTCGGGGTCCACATAGAAAATCTTTCTCAACTATGTTGTATGATTTCGTTGTGTCGACTGCAAAATCTGTGATGAAGCCTTCCACAATACAGTCAAGCCAAAAGTCTATTGTGTAGGTGAATTTGTTGTTCACCTGCTTTAACTGCTCAATCTATACTGGGGTCCAATCTAGCTCTTGAATTCGGTTCGTCACGTGGTTATCCTTCAACCTTAGTATCCACTCCTGTAGTAGATGGGGAAAATCACAAAAAAAAAGACTTTGTGTAAATCAATAAATTTATCCAGATATTTTCGAGGTGTAATTTTAGGGTTTCTATTGTCTTTCTGTGAAAACTCTAGCTCTTTGGTTCTCAACGATCCTTCGATTTCTGCTTTCATGGGGTTCCAAGGTCTCAACATTCCCTTTTAATGGCTCATTTCTCTCTTGTTTCACTTGTTTTTTTCTCATTCAATCTATCTCATCTACTCAGTCCTCTCTTATTCCTATTAACCCGACAAGGAACCATTTTTTTGTTTTCTTCTATTAATTGCTTATTCTTCTTTCTTGACCATTTGAGTTGTTGACCCAGGGTTCCAACAAAGCCTCTAAAACTATCAGCCTTCCTGGTAAACCAGAAGGCAACACAGTACACGGAATGCATTGTGTTGTCTCATCCGAGATAGCTTTAAATGGGTGGTTGTAAGACTCAAGTGTTTATAGCCTAGGATTGAGTATGAGATAGGGGTTTATAAATCGGAGCCATGTACTATTAATTGGGAGTGCAATCTACTATGATTCATGGGTGCATATCTATCCTTCCCAGTTTATTTCCCGAATAGCATAATCATATTTCATAACAATGTATTAACTCATTCATCAAGCATAACAATTAACTGTTGAAAAAAAGTAAATATATGCATGCATTCATCACATTACACAGATATTACCATGGTTAACCCCCTCTTGGGCTACATCCATAAATATTTGGCTCTTGGCTCTTTTATTATGGTATTTTTTCATCTCCAGCACCGCACGCTTACAATTCTCCTCAAGATGGGTCAGATCTGCATGAGGCAAACTAGATCACACCAGGCTCTTCATCCTGCGATCTAATCCTCAGATCTTTCTCTTCTCCTCTATTATTAGCTCAACCACTTACAAAATAGTTCATATCCATATTACATAATTCATCAAATCGTACATCTTTGTGATGGAATGGTACAAAAACTTGACTAATACAAAAAGACCCCTAACCTCTTATCAAACCAAGGAACCTCTATATGATACCTGTGTATCTATATTTATATCTATCTACCTCTTCATCCATTTACACCGTATTACCAAAACCTTAACCCTACCGATGTTAGTTCTTCCTCCCATGCATGTGTTGTTATTCCTCCAGATGTCTCTTTCCTTGTGCACACTTTCTTTCATGTGTGTGTGTTGTTCTTTCTCCAGCTGTTACTTCAGTTTCTACATGCTTTATTTCCCACGATTGTCCTTCTTTCCACTTTGTCCTGGTGCTAACAATACCCAACAACGACGACCATCAGACTTCGTGAAGATGAATTTCAATGGTGCATCTAATGGAAATCCAAGCCCAGTTGGATTTTGGATTGTCTTTAGAAAGGATCAAGGAATCATTTGCAACATAAAAGCAGAAAGAATAGGTCATGATACCAATAAATCAATGGAGATATGAGCATTAATCAAAGGAATACAAACTACTAATCATCTCAACTACCAGAACCTTGTATTTGAAGGGGACTCCAAAGTTGTCATCAATCTCTTGACCAAATGTCAAAATGGTTTTTCTCCCTCTAAAATGCCACCTAGTTGGAGACTCTTGGGTAACCTTGAGATCCTCCAATCATTTCTTCTTCCAAATCTCTTCCTCGTCCCATCTCACATATGTTGGGAGGAGAGAAAATTTGCTGACAAAATTGCCAATGTTGGAATAGATTTTGGCCTCCAAGATCTCTCATGTGATTCTTCAAAGATCCCAATCCACCCTCTCTTCCTTGAATGTACATACATAGCTCAAAAGGATAACACTACCCCATATGGGGTGTTACACTGACTAGACTAGACATTAAAATCAATAGGACAGATGCCCCTGATGGAGCCTTATGCTTCTTTTGAGGTTGAGGGATGATCTCACTCAATTAATGTTACATGGGTTGTACCTTTCTTCTCTCACTAAATGATATTTTATGGTCACCTCTTTGCAATGGAAGGTTATGTCAACCAGTAGTACAATGATTCAGTGGCATTCATTAAGATCCAGATCACTTTCATGGAAACTCACACATCTAAGATATTCCTATGCAAATTTGTATTCAATCCACTGACCCTTTTTCATCTTCCTCACCTCTCTCTCCCACTCAGGTTGTCTCTTTTGTTTCCTTCTCATCATCCCTAGTTCTCTATTCTTTGTCATTCTTCTGTAACCATTCCCTGTAAGATAGGAAATCCTAAACATGCACGTGGAGTCATCTACAATCCACTGGGTTGGAAACATGTATTCTCCTCTATAATCCCTCCATCCAACAATGTTTCCCTCTGAGTACCTTCATTTATTGTTCCCTCTCTCTCTTGTATTTTCCCATTTTCCCCTCCCAACCCTTCTCCATCAGTTAATCATGAGAGTGACACCATTATATTGGAGGATTTGCAGTTAGTAATGTAATACCACTTATATTCCATCCTCAAACATAGAGCATCCAAGCCCCTCACTTTCTCAGTCGACCTCTAGTCCTACTACTCATATTTCTAGGGAAGGCACAATATCTTACCCATAGAAGGATGCAGTTCCCACAATCAATTTCATGGATGAACTTCCTCAAATCATAGTCGATCTTCGAAGGGAGAATGCAGATATCAAATTCAAGAAATCATGGTGAAGACACTAAACTAGCTTATGGACTCTTACTCTGCTCTGTCAGATCAAGGATTCAATCATGAAATCTTTCTTCATGTCATCATGACACCTGTATGGCCTAGGTCACTAGAGCAGGGAAATTCGGTAGGTACTTATGGTCTATAAAATCACAATTGTCAATGGTTATGTCTTTTTCAGTTTTTTATTATCTAGGAGTTTTATGTTGTGTCTTTTTGTTACTCGGATATGAGCTCACATGTTTGAAATCAATCTTAGGTTCAGAGGAAAAACTTTTCATCAATATTTTTTATTATGTTTCCAAAACTTTCGAGGTCTGGTACAGGGGCTGAGAGCCCTTTTGTTATGATATATTTTTTGCTTCTCACGGGTAATATAATAATCTAGCTTACAAAAAAAAATTATTATTATTGTATTAATATCAAAATATTATACATCTTCCCACAATATCCTTTCACATAATTACCCCTTTAAAGTTTAGTAGTTATCAATGTTATATATGGTTAAAGTTGATAACATGTTAATTATTATATTGGTTTATTGGTTTTTTCAAAATTGTGATGAATCCAAACAGTGAAAGGAAAAGTTTCATCCTACTGGAGTTGGGAAGAAATTCCATAAACCATCATAGATCCATCTAAACCCCATATCTATCAAGAACCAATAGGGATCAAATATCTCCATGTGCAAACTTTTAATCTTTTTCTCAAGTTTTGCATTCTAGAGAAATTTTTCACCTCAAGAGATTTGATCCCTCTCTACGTTTGATAGATCTAGGATTAAGGTGGATCTATGTTGGTATGTGTGTGTGTGTGTGTGTGGAAATATACACTTGACACTGAGAGGGGGGGTGAATCAGTGTATGGAACTTTTGGATACTTTTCACACTTTCATAGATTAACTAAATTAACTAAATAAGATATGTAGTTTAATTAATTATTCATAAACATATAAAACACAAATTGTATGAAGTAGATATAATATCTTTATTTTGTTTATTTAACTCGTATAAATACATAAAAAATCAATCTTTTAATATATTCAACTTCAACTGAATATGAGAGATCCAACTCTCTGATACAAGACCCAACTTGTAGTTTTCATATCCAACTAAGAAATGAGGAATCCAACCCTCATAACAAGACCCAGCTTGTTGATATCAAATCCAACTGAGATGTGAGGAATCCAACCCTCATAACAAGACCCAGCTTGTTGATATCAAATCCAACTGAGATGTGAGGAATCCAACCCTCATAACAAGACTCAGCTTGTAAATAGGCACCAACCTAATA
>JASDQU010102700.1:411931-432100 GCA_032191745.1 Picea mariana
TATTTTATAAATTGACTCAAAATAAATTATTATTTTATTGTTATCCTTATTGTAAAAGTCAAAATGACCCCTCTTAGGGTTGTGTCTTTTCTGGAGTCAAGTTAGGTGTATAAATAGAGGCCGAGTTCCTCTCATTTGTATACACACACAACTCACCTTCTCTTGTGTATTTGGAGCATAGCAAAGGAGGTCTAGCACAAGTGGTCTTGGTTTCTTGGTATTTGGTATCTTAGTCTTGGTCTATTTGTGAAGAGCTATAACGTGACACTGTACTGGTTGAAGGAATCTATACTGAAGAATTGGTTGCTAGGTTTTATCCCCCACGAGGGTTTCCCAGGATATATCTTGTGTTATGTGATTGTTTATCTTTCAGTGATTCTATTACATGCAATTGTTAATGAATGTTAAAGAAGATATATGTAACTTCTAAGTTAGGATTGTGGGTATATGCATCCAAATAACTCCCCACAATCATTTTTCATATTAAAAATAGTTTTTTTCCTAGGGAGCTTTAAATCCTTTATATAAAATGTGAAAAACCTGAGATGATGGGATGAACCATAATGCATAAATGTTGAGGCTTGGATTACTTTAGTTCAATGGAGTCACTCAACTCTTTTAAACTACAACCCTTGACTACTGGAGGCCAAATCATTTGTTTGCATTTTGTGAATGTATTTTAGTGGCCAAAACCTACGATTATTACTAGGTGGATTTCATGGGATGTGGAAGCACTTGTGGAAGATAGTTGTAGTCTTATCATAATTTCCCCTAGAATGCCTCACTATAATTGACTCTAACGCAACTTCACTTGCTATCTTCGATGGATCTCATCACCATCCATTAAGAGCTTTTGGAAGGCCCATTTACAGTTTGAGTGAAAGTTTGTTGGAGTCATAGGAGCGTGATTGTTTTATTTGAAAAGGATCATTATATAATCTGGCATCTACTTTGGTACTTTTTGGGTGGAAAAAATGGAGATGTTGGCTTGTAGGGACCATTTTGGGGGTAGCTTTGGTGATTTGGTAATGTGTGAGTAATGATCCGATATTGCACAATCTTTCTTGGTCTTCGATGCCAACCAAGCTACTCTATGATATCCCCAAACTCAAGGGACGACTAGATGAATAATCAACCAACCACATAATGAAATTTCATCTATGGTGCTCATATAACAACATCCTAGATGATATTATATTCTTTAGGTTATTCTAATTCACCCTCAAGGGGGGATCCCCTAAATAGTACATTAATGAAGTAGTTGAGACCCACTCCTCTTTTGATTCCATAGATAAATCTTTCTTCACCTTCCTCAAATTACTAGTTTTTCATGATAGAGGATTATAAATTCTTACTTACTTTCACTAGATCACATCCACTCACATTGTATATCACATCCATTAGTGGTGCTGAAGGCGTAGCTCATGAAAGATTGAAATCAAAGACACAATCCTCTTATATTGTTTTTTTAAATATCTCCTCCCCTTGATCACCAAATATGTCAGCTCCACCATGCCTCAAACAAAATATGAGGTCATTCTGAAAGAACAACACTTTGACCTAATCTATGCCCAATTAGGGTATCTATATACAATCATTCCTAATTCCCCTTGACATTATCCTTTTGACTGAAATACCCCCAATGCATCTCATGTTTTCGATGGTGTTATTAGGTCTTTGGTGCAAACCCCCAACTGCTACAGTCACATGAAATTCTCCCTTAGTACCATCCACTATGGTAACTTTTATCCAACAATTTGTACTGGTCTAAAAGGGAAGGACAAGTGGATGATAAATTGGCATAACAAGAGGTTGTCCTATCATTGTCACCTAAATAAGACACCTCTTTCTCTTTAGGGATGAAATCCCAGGGGAGATGTCCCCGGTGACCTGGGGGTTTGAGAAGGCAAAGGAAAAGGTATCAAGAAAATTTGTCCCCTCTCACAAGTCACACTAATCAAAAAGTCCCAAAGGTTTAACAATATGAAGCAAAGTTATGCTTAAGTGTACCTGCCCAAAACCAGACAACAAGAAAACACTATTTTTTCAAGTAACAATTGATGTTAGTGCTTTGTAAAATTTTGGACTTTTCAATGAAAGAAATAAGTTGATATAAGATGAAGAAAAAATAAATTTATAAAAATAATAAATATATGATGATAGTTTCACAAGTTATGCCTTAAACAAGCTTCAAAATGACCCAAAATGATAACCTAATATTGGCAATATACTAGCACTCGTCAGAAGCTAATAGGGCAATGTAAAAATCAACTTTATTAATTTCTTTTAGGAGCTTTTACTGCCGCAATATATGGTTGTATCTTGCATTTGTAACAACAACAAGTATGTTAGAAAATTATTCTAATCTAGGGTTAGGAATAGTTAGTAAATAGCTTGAGGTAAAAGGTTTGGGGGTTGTTTTGATCAATCACCCATACGAGGCAATAACCAGTGTCTTTAGGGCTAATGGAGTCACTTTTTGCAGCAACAATCTTGAAGGAAATAAATGATAATGTGTGAGCTAAATACAAGAGGGACAATGATTGAGGTGTTGGTAACACAAGGCCTCAATCACCAAACCCTAGAAGGAAAACGACTAATAGGAAGTAAGTAACCCCAGGCCCTAGCAGTTTTCCTTCTTCTTTAGTTCAAGTTTGAGATAAATAAAATCTTGATGAAGCAAGGGTGTTAGAGTGCTACAATGGTAGGGCTCTAGCACATTCTTCAATGAATAGGTATTTTAGCAAAATCTAGTAGGTGGATAGCTATTGAGATAAGGACAATAACATGTGCTTAATCTACTAGGGTTTTATACTAGCAATTTCATGATCTTAGTAAAATCTAAAGTAAAGATACTATAACCATTCAAAAAAAAGAAGAATTGCATAATTTCACTTACATTCACCAAGAATAATCTAGCAAATTCCCTAGTTGAAGACTTTCCACCAAGAAAATGGCAAAAAAACACCAAGGCACGCCTCCTCCAAGAGTTGCACACCACTTAATTTCAGCCAATGAGCCTTAAAAAGGTTGAATTTTAGACCTCACTTGTGTGAGTGAAAGAATGATGAAAAAATACAAGGGATTAATCCCTTATTTATACAATCAAAATGACCTTTAATTACAAAATTAGGTCAAAAAGGTCGACATGGCCAGTTACATCAAATATCCAATTTTTTACATAAATTTGACAAATTAAACCCTAAACATGCAAAATAGGTGAAATCATTCCCTTCTAGGGTGACATTGGGCCTCCTAGGTGAGACGTTGGCCTCCAGGAGCAAAACATTAGGTTGTCCAAGGCCTCTGGATCATGCCACTCATGCCACTTAGCACACAACTGCCTCCATCATGTCCATCTAATGCTGGGTGATGTTAAGGGTCACATAGGTGACGTCATGGGCCTTACAAGGCAAACATTCAAGGGGAAAGGCAAGACCCGTTGGGTCCAGCCCTTCCAAGCTGTCCCTGATGGAAAGTCCTCCTCTCTCTCCAGTGTAAGCCTCTGGTATATGGCTACCCCTGGCTGGGGTCTCAACGTCCATCTGGTGGGATTTTAGCTCTATGGAGGTTCGAGCTAATTATCTCCCCATATGTACCTGTTCGTCGGGAGTGGTCCTGCAACAACAACAAGTACGCCCTCCATGGGATCATAAGTCACAGGGATCATAGCAATGTCAATCACATCTAATAATCAAGTTACCCAAACATGTGCATAAAACCCCCCTTTCCCAGACAAGTGCTCAAAGACGTTATGYTATTCTATAAGCCAGGTTTGGAGAGGGTTCCAGGACATCCTATTGGACCAATTCTCCTYAGGCGTGGGTTGTTTCTAGGTGAAGACCAATCTAGGTCATGTAAGTGCATGATATGGTGTGAGGGATGTTTAGGGAAGGGGTGCAATGATGATAGGGAAATGTAAGGCTTACATGTGGGTGCCTCTGAAGAGGGTGAGTTGCACCTTTCCATGGATGCAATTGTTTCATATCCCATTCAATGCCTTTTTACTTTTTTATCTTATTGATTTTTGTTTCAAGAGAATAGCTGGGGGACATTGCCCCGGCATGGTGACCAATGGTGACAACATTACCCACAAGCATTTCACGGAGATGAGAAGGTTGACTCATGATGAGACCCCCTTTCTCTTGTCTATGCCTCCAAGAGCCACTACCCTGGCATGGTGACCAAATGACTAGTAGTGGCATACCAATACATTCCCATGGACCTAATAGGTTGGCTCGTGATGAGACCCCCTATCCACCAACTAGGTCTTGAGCTTTATATTTTTGTGGGTCCCCCGTTTTTCTTATCAAGAAGCCTTTTATTGCTTTCTCTGGGATCCCTGGGGAAAGCATCTCAAGGTTTGATCTTTTTTCTTTTATCTTTTGCCAACTAATTTTATCCTCTGGGCCTTTAGCCCCTTCTTCCCACAAGGCAAGGTACAACCCTTTACTAGCTTGGCAAACCCAATTCTCGAACCAATGTAGGGGATAGATGAGAGGGAAGATGATGAAAAGTGATCAGTATGGTGGGAATGGACGATGACCTTTCATGAACCCACCCAGTGGAAAATGACTCCTAAGGGAACCAACTTGCTAGGGAATTTTGTCACCCCCCCCAAGTATGGACAAGTAAAAATTCATAGAGCCCAAGCACACATCATGAAGAAAAAGAGAATTAAATGCACATATTCAAATGTTTTGAGAATCATAGTGACACATACCATGATGCCCAGACTCATTACCTCATGGAGAAAGACCCCATGCTACTTCAAAACCAAGATGATGGGATGGATGTTGTTGTTGTTGACATAATGGAGGCGTTGAAGAAGAAGGATGGGCCCTTCAGGGCCATGCTCAAGTCAATATGGCTCTTGGTACTCCATGTCTAGGACTTGTGGTCCTCGAGACATAATCTCCTTAGTTATCCCTAGGATAGGGGATGACATCTGGATCCAACTCGGGGACATGTGCTCACCGTAGAGCACATGAGGACCTCAACATCTCTGGTATGACCTATGACCTGCTAGATCTCAACATAAATGATTAGTAATCATTTGGGGTGGTGATATCACCCCTAGCTCATTTATGATAAAATGAAATACAAGTAAGCAATCATATGTACAAATGGAAATACAACTACTCTAGCGTGTAATGCATATGGTATATACAATGAATGCAAAATGCCTACCTACTTACCTCTACTTACCTATTGCTTGAATGCTAGGTGTAGTCAAATAGCCAGTGAAACCATCCTAGCAATGTCTCATAATACCCACCTCTGTGCTTCATCATAAACCAAAACAATGATAAGTCAAGCACAAAAATAACATGAGTTAGAAAATGTATTGTATCATCAGAAATTGTAAATTCTAGCTCATGGAGGCGGGAGGGAGGGACAAATCTATGCCAATTCAAACCTTTAGGAAAGTGCTCAATCCATTTCAGAAAGGGATCGTGAAAAATCAAAGGTTCAATAGACCGAATCAAAGAGTCTGAAGGTTGGCTACCTTGGACGTCTTCACAATCTGAGGTCTGGGAAGGGACTACCAAGGACCTAGAAGATGACTGACAAATTCTCAAGGGAAGGATGAAAGACTGAGATGACAAACTTCTTCTTGAGGTATTCAACCTACCCTTGAATTCTAGGCTTTGCCTAAGAGGAAACTTAAGACAAAGGACATGCTTCCCAACTACACCTTTAATGACATAGCAAGATAAAATAGTCGAAGGGAGCTGGAAAACATTGTCTTAAAGATCCTTCTCTGGGCAAGCGATTGTTAAAGTTTTTTCTATTATTAGGTTACTTTCAATTTACTAGATAAAAATAGCATAGATAGGATCGCTGAGAGAAACACAATCACAAGAGTACACAACATTTATCCTGGGAAACCCTCATGGAGAAGAAAACCTAGGAAAACTTCCTTAATATAGATAGCCAATACAATGAACCAAACACTACAAAAATTCCTCTCCCAAGAATGCGCCTCTCTCTCTCTTCCTTCTTCCGACAACTGGTAACTGCAGCTTCCTTCAACTTGCGCACTAGATGAGTGAGCTGAGTGTGTGTCTAAATGAGGCACTGACCTCTCTTATTTATACAATCTGGCAGGTGTGAACATAAGTGTCTTTTCACTGGTAGGGCCAACTTCTCATTCTGGGTGGTTAGAACCATCTTTATTTAATCTGGGGGATGACTTCTCATTCTGCCTATTACAATTAGGGTTTGACCAATCCACAAAAGGGAATTTAGTCAATTACAATGCCCGACATGATCAATCCACAAAAGAGGATTTATCTAATCAATAATAAATATATTTTATCTTTATCCACAAAAGGGGATAATAATATTCTTTGCAGTTACACAATATTTTAATAACGACTTCCTTACTTCTATCAAGATCTGAGCACAACAGTGGTTGATAATCTTCTTCATAAAATAAATCCAAGTAATCAAAGGAATAATCATCAAAATCCTCAAGGTATGACCAGAAATCACGAGGAGAATATAGCACCACGTCATCCTTGGGTGTCTGAAAAAAGTTTGTAATCATACCATCTCTCTGCTRTCAATTGTCAAAATTAGTAACCTCATATGATAGTTGTAAAGGAAACTTTTGGAAATGACCCTCAATGTCGTAAATGGGGTCCTCATTAGAACCAATCACATCCCACTTACGCCTTCCAACACGTGTGAATTCATCAATATTATCAATAATGTCACTACCTTTATCACAACATGAAGAATTTAATGCATCTGAGGGATCCTCTAGTAACTCTTCTCTTTCCAAATATTAAAACAAAGCATCATCAAAATCTTGGAAAGGGAGGTAACTTACCATGTTCACTTCTTGTTGTGCAGGAGCATCATGGGCTTGGATGACTTCATCAAATGGAAGAGGGTCCAGTACTTCACTAAGAGTCACCTCTTTGTCTTAATGGGAAAAGGAAGGAGCTAACTCTTCTAAGGGTTCCTTTACTTCTTCACCTTCTGAATCATAGAACAAAGTGTTATAAAAAAAAATGGAAAGTAAAACAACTCACCTCATTCTCTTCATATTGTGCAGGAGAGACATGACCTTGGAGAGCATCATTGGACAGAGGAGCGATTACCAGTGCTTCATCCTCATAATTCACTTCTCTAGTTAAATCTTCACTGCATTCTATCGAATCATGGGAAAAAATCTTGCTCCTCTTCAAGGGGTTGACAATTTTCTTCATAAATTTCTCCTTCTACAACAGAGGGTTCTTGGTATTGAGTAAGGTACACATCCTTGAGATTTCCCACAATCTCAGTGGTGAATCCTCCATCCTCTAGGGCTAGTGCGAGATTCTTAAGGGCATCTTCATATGTCAGGCATCGTGGTTTCACAAACTCAATAAACCTACTGATGAGGTCTACGAAAGATGAAATACTCCTATCTTTGCAACAACTCTTATACCAATCTTGCAAAAAAAATGACAGAGAAAATATGAATAATTTTACCACCTCCCCTCCCAATTCTATCTCGCTTATATACTTCAAGATTTCTACAATGTGAATAGGAAAGTTGGTTGGTTGAAAATAGAACATTACATTTAAAATAAAATTTTGAAATTATTTACATTATTATAAATATTATAAATAAGATAAATAAATATTTATTGTATAAAAAATCTCATTAAAATTATAATAACTAAATAAATTATTCATAATTTTTTTTTTTGTATTTCTAAGTTTAAAATTAATTTTTTCAATCTCATAATCAATTTAATTAACTTGCTCTTTATAATTTCATGTAATCATGATGAACTCAATTAAATTGAAATTTCTCTTTATAATTTCATGTCATCATGATCAACTCAATTAAATTGTTTTTTTAAGTCATTTATTTATTTTAAATTTAGTCATTTCATTTTTTTTTAAATAAATTTAGTCATTTCATTTTTAAAAAGAAAAAACTAATTATCATGCCAAAAATTCCAAAAGAATTAAAAAAAAACTATTTTTCATACCAAAAATTCCTAAAAAAAAAAAAAGCTATTTATCTTACCAAAAATTCTTATCCTTTGTAGACTTTTATTTTCAATTTCAAAACCAATTTTTTCAATATCATCTTATCAATTAAATTAAATTAAATTTTATTCATTTCATGTTATCATGATCAATTCAATTAAATTAATTGCAACTCAATTAAATTAAATTTTATTCATTTCATGTCATCATGATCCATTCAATTAAATTAATTGCAACTCAATTAAATGAGTCTTTCATGCCATCATTATCAATTAAATTAAATTGTTTTTTAAGTTTTAAGTTTATTCATTTCATTATTAAAAAAGAAACACACTTTATTATTTCAAAATTTCCATATTTTTTTATTCATTTCATATAATCATTATCAATTCAATTCAATTATTATTTATATTAGTCATTTCATTATTAAAAATTTCAAAAATTCTAATAAACCTCCAATAAATTTGTATTTCCAATTTCAAAATCAAATTTTATCATACCAACATTGTCAATTAAATTATTATTTATTCATTTCATTATCAACAACCAAAAGGACCTCGAATCAAATTCTTAAGCATGGTGGACAATGGTTATTTCTAATTGTATATTAAGATGAGTGACTTTTAATCATTTCATAGCATGATTGTTACATACTTTACGGTTATAGATGATCAATATCATCGTTTGACAAATTTTCAACTTTAAAAAAATATCGAAATAATAACATGAAATCTCTGAACGGTAATGTCTGACATATAAATGAAATCTCTAAATCTCTAAACGGTGATATCTGACAGAATTAAATTATATGTGAAATTGAAATACTAATTAATACGATTGCAACATAAATACGTCGCCATTGTTCCAGTCCATATTAATGGATTGGAAAATGTGCATACGAATTAGTGAAGTTACAGTTGGTTGCGGTTATTTCTTGACGAGAGCAGCGATAACGCAAGTGGCATATCGGGACGGATAAATAATCTTTTTCTCCAAAAACTCGCCGGACCTGCTCTCCAATCTGTGAAACAATGCGTCAGCTTTCTCTGATCCGATCTTCTGCTCGACGAGGCTTCCTATAAAGCTTCTAACCAGATTCGATTTCTTCTTCCCAAAACTCTGGGCGTCGCGCACCCATTCCTTGAAATCTTCTTCGCGCATGCAACACACTCCGCTGCGGACCTCCAGTCTGCTGATCTCGAAGGCCGACGACGCTTCAATGGCTTCTCTCACTTCTTCTGCGTTGGGAAAGTACCAGGGCAGATTGAAACTGTCTCTGCTCTCTGCCCCCACGATTCCCTTCACCAGACAAGATTTGTCTATTAGTGAAATGAAATCTTTAATTTGCCTTTGGACATTTCAAGGCAATTTGTTTACATTAGTTACCTCAGAGATAAGGTCATCCCAGGCTGCTTCGAAGTCGGCACCACAGTATTCGCCCTCTACACTCACTTGGTGCTCCGCGGGCGCTGAGTTGGGGCGACCCATTGCGCATAAGAACATGACGCCGCCACTTGCCATTTCATGAGCTCGAGCACCAAAGAATTGGAGTAGGTCCTTCTGCGATTGTTCTGCATACGCTTTCGCTATCTCTGCGCTGTTCCCATTAATCCACACCTTTCCTCTATTGTATACAGGCGAACTTTCTTTCTCCACCACGGCAGGAACCTGCAATTACGAACAGATGTTGGTTATTATTAGATAGCCAACATAGCACAGAGCTGGGTTGTTAATTTACCTGAGAAAGCCAATGCAGTGCCATAATAGAAAAGCAGATATGAATGCTGCCTCGAGGAAACAGCACGTTGTAGAATGATCGAGGCACTCCCATCGCAAAGTAGTCCAAGTTCTGTTTATTTAACAGCATGAACAAGCCATTAAAATCATTCGAAGGCAAATCATTGAAGAACACCTGGAGCTCAGGAAGTGCCAAACATCGTTCGGCGCACATGCTTTTGAGTGTTTTCACCACGAAATCTACTTCCGAGACTGTGTTCATTCCAGTGGCGCACCCCAAGTCTGCAATTCGTGTCAGGTCATGGTTTTGAATGGGGAACGACTCAATTAATTGGGAAAAAGCAGGCTGAACGGCCTTGAAAACGGATCCCTGTCGGGCGGAGTTGTGGGCATAACTATTGTCCCCGCTTCCTGAAGTCATGTGCAGGACCTTGGACAGATTGTCGTTCGAATTAGCAGACCGATTTATTCTATCGGGGCGGAGGATCCCGTACACAATTTTCCCGGGTTTTGGATCCTTTGGCAACTTCAAATCCCTTATCATATGGCTCTTGGGCAACCTATCCATAGTTCCAAGCGYCATCGCCATAATCGGCAGTGAAGACTAGCCCCGCCGGTTACAGATATCACAGAATACCCTGATCTTCTCTGCACCGGAAAGCTGGTATGAAGAATACGCATTGGGACGCTCAATTTAAAAGAGAGGAAGGGTTATAGGCTTATAGCCTTCGCTGTCGGGGCCCGTGATTCGCAACATCCTTTGATACGAAGGCTTCTCAATTCCGCCATCTTTATTTCATGCTCGACAAGAAACCGCGCAGTGTATGGGGGAAGGGAATATATCGTAAAAATTGCAATTTCCCTGCAATTTCCTGTAGCTGGAATGTGGAGGTCTCAGCACAAAGTGTATGGGATAAGAAATATTTACAAGAATACCAATTCATTGCAATTTCCTGTAGGTGAAATGTGGGGGAGTGTTGCCTGCGGTTTTCACGAACGGCTATTCTTTGATCATTTCCGTGGCGTGCACAGTTCAAACCGC
Organism: Picea mariana; assembly: GCA_032191745.1. NCBI lineage: Eukaryota > Viridiplantae > Streptophyta > Pinopsida > Pinales > Pinaceae > Picea > Picea mariana. Next base: position 422,706 of record JASDQU010102700.1, read on the forward strand.
ACACTAATGACAAATTGAACACGCGACGTCTATGTGGAAGTATAGTCATAATCGATGACAAATCTAGAGGACATCGTATCATAACGGATAGAAAATTGGAGTTGGTAAAATACGTAAGAGCTGAGAGAACGTTTATTCAAACCTGTGTTTCAAACACATCCGCGATCCAACGGCCAGGTTGAGTCCCCACCTTGCCGGAGAGTATGCTCCACCGCAAGATGTGCTCAGGCCGGATAACTTTGTATGTCTCAATTCGTTCAGCCTTTAACGTAGACATGTATCGAAGTTATTTTGAAGGGGATAATTAGTTAATCATTCAATTTAGTTTCGAATGAGTTTTTCCATTTTAATTTTATTGATAAAATTTTAAAGAATTACAATTTATGAATCCCGATCCGGATTCGAAACGTACATGATAAAATGATACCTACTACATAAAAATAATTTTAATTATTATTAAAATAAATATATATTTAGATTATAATAATATTTTATTATTTAAATTAATGATACTTTTACTACATAAAAATAATTTTAATTATTATTAAAATAAATATATATTTAAATTATAATAATATTTTATTATTTAAATTAATGATACTTTTACTACATAAAAATAATTTTAATTATTACTAAAATAAATATATATCTAGATTATAATAATATTTTATTAGTTAAATTAATGATACTTTTACTACATAAAAATAATTTTAATTATTATTAAAATAAATATATATTTAGTATTTACTTTTTTATTTTTTATATCTTAATTTCTATATTAGATATATTTTTTTATATTTTAGTTTCTATAATAAATGTAAATATGCATTTTTCTATATATAAATTTTCTTTTATATTAGGATTTATATTAAATATTATTTTTTATATTTTAGTTTTTATATTAAATATATAATTTGAGTGGGCCTAATAGTTAAGAACATGTGTTTCCTCTTAAGAGGTTACAAGTTCAAATCCATAAGGGGTAGGGTATGTATACCTCTTCACCTAGGGCATACTCATACTTCGTTCTAGGCTATGGGCGAGTCACACTCCTACTCCGTGCAACTCACTTGTATACTTAGACAATTTGTTACCAACTTAAAACTTAGTCACTTAAGCATACATTCACGAAACATATGAAACAAATACAATACTTGCAAAACAAACAAGAGACACGATTTTTAGTGCGGGCAACACGAGCAGTGCCTAACAACTAACTTGGTTATTTGAATTGTGAAACAATTACAATATGAGCGTTATTGACTCAGTGTACAACTTGGGCAGAGTCACACGACTCGTCTCACCTCACCAACTCATACACAGATTCACCCTACTAGCTTCATTGTTGCAACAACTTTCATAACCTTTGTGGCGCACCTGAGACTTGTGCCCACCACAGACTAATCATCTCTCCTCTATCACAAGACTTCACCAAGCTAACACAAAATTTGGATCCACCTCATAGCATGCCTCCCACAGACTTGCGATAAGACTTCACCAAACTTCCCTTGTGCGTCCCACCATTGGTTACTTGTCTTCCATGTCTATGCGTCTTCGTTGTGCCTTCTTGTTTCATTCTCCTTGTGTTCTTATATGGACTCCAATTGTCTTCATTTGTGAACCATCACATCCTTTGGGTGTCATGCCCCTTTCAGGACAGGTGAGCCCATGAACGCATGCACTCGTTGAACCTTCACGTCCTTTCAGACCGACATGCTCCATCACCTGGGCATGCTCCTTATGACGACATGACACATCCACATGGGTGCGTCATTGCCTTGTGTGTTTCCTTGAACCGACCGAATTGACTTGTCATGGGCGTGCTGATGGGTGATGGGGTCAACCGACCTCTCCAATGCACCCATGTTGCCAATGGCAGGTGGGTCCACTCCTTGGGCATGCTCCCAAGTCGCCCCGTCCTTGCCCAAACACAACCTAAGTCTTCAACCTCCGTTGCAAGGCAAGTGAGGCGTGTGCCCCCTTGGGTCTGCATGTCACCATCATGTGCCCATGGTGCTCCTGCATGCGCCTATAAGACTTCATTCACCCAACCGATCGCATGTTCTTTGTGTTCTCTTGACCAACTCAACACGAGTTTACCTAATGAACACATGCAATATATAATACTGTAACTGTGTCCACATCTTTATCATATTAGACCCTTAAATTTTACACAATTCAAAATATGCATAATTGAAATCTATCTCCATGGATTTTAGCTCTTTCTAAATTGATTCAAATACTTTGAAAATCAATCAATAAAATACTTAAATTGATGGGAACTTTAACTTGTTAAGTAATTGGATTTAAAAAAAAATCACTATAAATTTTGATAATTATATAACAAAGTTTGATAATTGAGTGAGAAACATTCTTTACATCATAATTTCTTAGTTGTTCAACATGAAATTGACACATGACATTTAAAAACTTATTAATACCAAAAAAAAATTCAATATCCACTCTAAGTAAAATATTTTTATATCAACTTTTTTTCTTTCTACATATATAATAATTTAAAGTAAAATATTTCTTATTTTGTTTTACATTCTATAAGAAATAGATGCTTAATTTCTTCAATATTTAATATGAAATTGAGACGTACATATTTAAAAAATAAAAATACATTTTAACTTAAAATTTATTTACACATGGAAAAATTTAATTCTTAAAAAAACAATAAATATGAAATTAAAATAATTTTTTTTAATTATATAAAAACATTGATAATCTATTTGGTAAGATACCAGAAACAAAGTTCCATCCAGCTATTTGTACTTGTATTTTGCCAAATTTAAATCAAAATAATAATAACTTAACGGTGAAGAAAATGTAGTGCCCCGTGACCTATCCCACTCAATTCGAAGATGCTTGGACGCCTATGAAATGAATGTGATCAAACTAAAGTGGAAGTGGGGACAGTCGGGAGGACACAGGTACACACGAATTTCTAGGTAATCGAGAACGTGGGTCCGACAAGGTTGGTACTCTGGTTACGGCGAACAATAACTATGTTGCTGGGCAGCATTGGTGTATATATGTATATATAATCGGATTATTTTGGTATATATACCGAAATATATTCTATATTTTGGTATGATCGAAATATATTTTACAATGTAAATGCCAACAATAATTATATTGTTGAGCAGTATTCAATACTGCAGTAGCTGATGTATATTTATGTATATAATTAGCTTATTTTGATATATACATCAAAATATATTTTATATTTTGGTATATATATCAAAATATATTCCATATTTTGGTATATACATCAAAATATACTCTGCAATATAAATACACTTTGGCAGCAATGAATACTGCACAGCATTCTGGTTATTGTTCGCTCCGTGGTTATTCTCCGTTACACATATTGTCACGTGCGTCAATTCATCACAACGAAATTCCTGGATTGTGACATTAAACCTCTAGATATTCGTCTGAGCACGAAATTCCTGGATTGTGACATTAAACCTCTAGGTATTATGCGTATACACTATGGCAACGGCAATGGAATTAGCATTTTATAGTGGCTAAAAATATTCATATTCCTAGGTGGAAAGCATTTAATCTGAATAAATTAAAGGTAAAGTATATGATTTGTTTTAAACGGTTATTAGATTTTGGGAGATTTTTCAAAGTATATTTATTGGAAATTTGGTGAGAAATTGTTAAATTTGTATATTTAAGTGATTATTTCTGTAAAATTTGAATCTTTTGGGAATTTTTCAACATACTAAATCCATTTTTACATTAAGAAATAAATTCTGAATAACAAAAAATAATGATTCATATAAATTTATATCACCGGATTCCTATGAAAAAAACTATTTCATAAAACAGCTAACTAACACGTATATGCTACTGTATGTCTGATACTCCCCGACGCCAAATTGTGAAATCGAATTATTCTGTGTGAAAAGACGACTCCGGCATGAAACGGTCAAAGGTGGCTACAGTACTGCATTGGCGTAACTTATAATGATGGGAAATCACATGGGCGTCATTGAACGGACAAAGACTCAGTACTCTGGAATTTCTTGTTTCAAATGTATTACTATCTACTATATCCTTCTTCACTGTAGCTATTTTGTTTTTTCTGGCGTCAGATGTTCCATTTGCTTTACTTTATTGTATTCCGGACAATGGCACAGTGATTTTTCTGGCGTGAAATGTTGCATTTGCTTTATTTAATTGTATTCCAGACAAGAGAGAATTCTTATTATTGCAGCAATCTCTCTTTGGCGAATACAATATTTGCACGATTGGAATCTATTATACGAATGCAAAGGAAGGATGAGCGATGGCCATGAAAAGCATTTGAGAAACAGTAGCACAATGATCTTCATGGTAGGTAAATGTCGGACGAATCCCTTGTTCAACAATAATGCAAGTAGGCTGAGGTAATCAAAAGCACATAATTGTCATCTTTTTAAGATATCACAAGTCATCTTTGCTATTGTCAAACGCACCTGTAAGGGGAGAAATGAGTATTCCTCAGTCAAGAGAGGTCTGATTGTTTGCATTGTCCCTGAATTCTGAAGACGTCTCGGCGCTTTCGAAAGCTCTTAATGTCACACAATTTCGAGGGATGGAATGATGACGAAAGCAAACAAAGACTGGAGCTTTTGACGTATCCATTGATAGAGTTTTTTTTTTCTCAGACTGGGTACTACAGAGATTTTTATAGTTTTTCATTGCCCATGTGCATGCTTCAAGGAATGTGATTGGTGTTGTCTCATTGTAGATAGGGATAGAGGTGTATCCTCTGTATTTTGTTAGCCCTTTAAAACTCAAAAACCTCAGGGCAATAGGAATATGTAATCTCCATCACTTAAATTTGCATTTTTCTGAATTCCGACAGAATTTTGGGTAAAACTTATCTGGAAAAATGCAGTGAAAATGATAAAAACCTAGAAAACCTCAGAGCAATAGGAATATGTAATCTCAACCACTTAAATCTGCATTTTCTGAATTTCTGACAGAATATTGGGCAAAACTCATCTGGAAAAATGCAGTGAAAATGATAAAAACCTAGAAAACCTCAGGGCAATAGAAATATGTAATCTCAACCACTTAAATCTGCATTTTTCTCAATTTGTGACAGAATTTTGGGCAAAACTCATCTGGAAAAATGCAGTGAAAAGGATAAAAACCTAAAAAAACTCAGGGTAATAGAAATATGTAATCTCAACCACTTAAATCTACATTTTTTCTGAATTTCTAACAGAATTTTGGGCAAAACTCATCTGGAAAAATGCAGTGAAAAAGATAAAAACCTAGAAAACCTCAGGGCAATAGGAATATGTATTCTCAACCACTTAAATCTGCATTTTTCTGAATTTATGACAGAATTTTGGGCAAAACTCATCTGGAAAAATGCAGGGAAAAAACAAAAACCTAGAACATTTAGACTATCTTTTAGTATGTCATAATCTAACCTCTCTAGTTATGAGTGTGGAGTATTTGGGTTGTTGGCTCTCTAGTTATGAGTGTGTGAGTATTTGGGTTGTTGGCAGTTAGATAATTAATGTTTGGTGGTCATTACTTTTAAACAAGTTTGGTCAAGTAGGTTATCTTGTTGTTATTAATTAAAGTAGGTTATCTTGTTGTTATTAATTAATGTAAAGAGTCATTTTTATTGAATAAAGTTTGTTATGTAGTTAGTATTTTAATGAACACTGCCTAGTTGTTAATATAGTTGTTAATATAGAGACTATTAGTGATTAGGGTTTGAGGTAGATAGAGGCTATTTATAGAGGTAGTGATTTATGTAGTCTCTTGTGGATGATTATCATTGTCTTGGAGCATTGCTCATTTAAAGATTGTGGATTATTATCATTGTCTTAGATCATTGCTCATTTAAAGGTTTCTCCTTAAAGAAACACGTGAACATTGCTAACATTTTTGGAATATTAATAAATAGTTACTTATTTGTGCATGTTTAATGTTCTAATTCTACTTTGTTTACCTTTTTTTTGTTTGAATTTCCTTAGAAATTGCTCTTAATTATTTATATTAAATATAAGTACATTACAGTGGTATTACAGAACTTTCTTGTGCCAACACGAGCCCAATTGTTAAATATTGTTTTAGGCTAAAGACATGTTCAAATGTCTCTATCATTTAATGAGTAAACTTGTGGTAAGGAGCATCACAAGTAATACAAATGGGGTTCTTTGGCTAGATGCCATTGTACAAATTTGTTAGGAATCTAGTGAGTAGTAACACATTAGACAATATCTAGTCACATATTAGATGTTCCATGTACTCAAGGGTATATAGGATGCTCCCTAGATATCCTTGAGACCATTCCTATAAAAACCTTCTGGTTGTTTGTTGCTATAGTACACCAAGCACAACACTCAAGGAGATCACTCTTGCGCACTTAGGAATTAGGTGGTATGATTATGAGTATGGTTGATTCTCCTTATTTAGCATTGTGAGAGATTGGTTGAGTACTATGGTTGGAAAACCTAAGGTATATTAGAGAGATATAGCGCTTGACATTCCCTTACTCTTTGTACCTTGCCAAGCCTCTATAGCACATGAAGTGAAATTCCTACAAAACTTGGAATATCTAGATTTTAACATTTTCATTAATATAGTGATATTTTATGAGTAAAAAAACTAATTGAGCATGGTCCCAAGCCTTCCTAGACCATTGTGGCTGATCTTTCTCAAAAGAATAATCATGTGATGTTGATCACATTGACATGGCTCATCAATAAAACTTTTGATGGACCCACATGTTCCCATGGATACCACTAAAAACATGACCATGGAGACAAGGATCACCCAACTAGAAGTTGATATCTCTACAATATCGCAAAAGTTACAATCCATCCTTGAATCAAATATGCAACTTCAAAACAACTTGTCCACATTCCATACCAACATCAACAATCATTTGATGTTTAGAATAATAGGGTAGGGTAGATGGAAAGCGGTGAATTTTCTATGGGTGGTAGTTACCACACCTAGCCACCCTTTCATGAAAATCAACACAATATGATGCATAGATTACCTAAGGTAGATTTGAATAAGTTTGACGGATCTAATCCAACTCGATGGATTGGTGAATTGAACACTACTATTTTCTCTAGTGTATTGATGATGAACATGTGGAAATCCAAGTGGGTGTGTTATATATGGACGAGGAGTGTTGATAAAGGTGGTAACGACATAACAAGGCATCGTAGGGGTACAATTTTGGGAACTATTTTGTATGGCCTACTATGCTCAATTTGACATTGATACTAATTTTGTGGGGATGATTACCAAGTTACACGGAACCAACACAGTGGAAGAATATATTGCTTCCTTTTTGTGATTGGTGATTAGACTAGGAAATTTGGATGATGTGTTTTTCAAGGATTATATTAAATTAGTGGTCTCAAGGAGGAGACAAGAGCACAAGTCGAGATGTATCACCCAACTAACTTGTTAGAAGCCACTTAGCTAGCTCATCACAAACAAGTTGTGGCAACAACCTAGTCCAAACACCTTAATTTTGTTCAACGACCACGTCCTAAATTTGATTCACCTCCACATCCCCCTCTTCCCCTTAAGGTCCATAATTTAACTTATGTAAAATTGGAGGAACATCAACTTAAAGGTCTCTATTATAATTGCGATGAAAAATATTTTCGAGGGCATAAATGTAAGAAATGAAATTATTTGTCATTGATATGGCCCCATCTTGCAATTTCAAGGAAATTTCAAATGATAATGTGACTGAGTTGGATCCTACAGAGATTACACCCCTTATTGATGAGTTTTCCACTCAATAGAATTCCTATGAGAAGCCCCAAATTTCCATTCATGTTTTAGTGAGAATTACATATCCCCAAACCTTGAAGTTTGTAGAATATATCAAACAAAGGAAGGTGATTGTACTGATAGACAATGGTAATATCAACACTTTTAATCATCATCAAGTAAAAAAAGAAACACATTGTTATGCCCATGTTGTTTGTGATTTCAAAATCATGATAACCAATGGCAAAACTATGAAATGTGATGGTAAGAGTGAGAATGTGAAACTCCAAATGCATGACTATTTCCTAAAATTTCCCATCTTTCCCATGAAATGGAAGGGTGTGATGTAGCTTTGGGCATGGAATGGTTGAGAACATTTGACCTCGTTACCATAGGTTCTAAGTATTTATACATGATCTTCAATAAGGAGGCACATCCATACATTCTCAAAGGTCTCCAAGAAGGTTCTCTAGAAAACATCAACTCTCAATGTATGGAAAAACTACCAAATAAGGGTCACTTTGGAATTATTGCACAACTCAATTCCATGCATCTAACATATGGATGACTCTCCATATACAGTTCATCTTGATTTGTAACTTTTGTTTTTAGAAAAACATCACTACGTATTTGAGCCACCCTAGTTGGAAGCATGAGTGATATGTCCTATCATAAGCCCCTACGCCTAATCATTGTTTTTGTTATAGTAAAAAAATTACATATCTGTGCATCCAAGACATTGGCCCATCCATTTGCATACTTTGCCAAAAATACTGTTGAGGCTTACTTCTAAAAAACCTTTTTTTGGATAGTGTAAGCACCTTGCTGCACTAATAGCATGCATACAGACACATGTTGCATGCTAGTTAGCCCATGTACACACGTGTGTTGCATGCTAGTTAGCCTGCGTTTACCTCCAAAATTTACAAAAAATATAAAATTGCGGGGAATTCAGCGGATTTTACAGGCTATGGAGGGTTTCCTAACCATTTTACCCCTTGTAGCCTATCCCCAAACTGAATAACCATATTTTTCTCATATAAAAAGAGGTCTTGGAGAGTCATTTAGAGACATGAACAAGAGAATAAGAAAACTCTGCCAAAATCCCTTCCCTTTCTTTTCCCAATATTTGCATCTCTTTCTGAGTTTTAGCCCAAATTTCCCCTCCAACCATTCTCCCTATGCAACCCTTCCTCCTTCCCTTGATGGTATGTTGGTTGTGAGAAGCTAATGTGGGATTGAAGCACTTCGATCCACGACAGAGGAGCCCGGACTTGGTTCGTAGAGCGGTCACCAACAAAGGTTGTAACCCTTTTTTATCTTAAATTTGAATAAAAGAGATTATCTTTGTCCCAAAACCCTATGTTTACATGTTCTTGTTAATTTGAGAATTTATAGCTATATTGTTTATACTTTTAAAGTGATTATTAGAGATTGTATATGTTGTTGCATTGCATTCCTAACCCCTTGCAGGTCAGCTTTGGGAGGATATATGTGCTCTAGGAGGTGACAACAATCGAAAGAGGTCTACACCAACCGTAAGGATTGAAGGTGCACTCATTAGCCCTCTCTTTCCTCTTTCTCTTATCACTTAGTTTAAATGGCTTTGGGGTAGATTAAATGTAGTTCAG
>JASDQU010102700.1:502829-549474 GCA_032191745.1 Picea mariana
ATTTTTTTTTTTTAATTATTTTTTATTTCAATTTGTGTATCCACATTTAAATACTTCTATGTTTTGAGCACTAGTTTTCATTTAGTTTATTTTGCCAACAAAGTCTTAAACTAAAGCTTTAAAATTTCCAAATTTATTAGGAAATCACACATAATCTTACTTTTGAATTGATATCCGTTATTATATAATCTATTTCATTTATGATTTGGTTTATAAGCTTAATTATGACCATATTAATTAAAATAGCCATAAGAACAATAACTAAAATATTTAACAATAATTAATTTGCGTGTCTTTGCAAATGTATATATGGATAATCAATTAACATTAATACAATTAACTATACAAATTATTGGTAAGCATTTTAATGTTTAACTAGAAACACTAGATTAATATAACTTAGTGTAATATTGTTACATTATTACCATAACTTTGAAACTTGAGAAAAAGTGGCATGGCCCAGTCAATAGGTAAAGTGTTTAATATAGAACTAAGCATTTCCCGCTCGTCGAATCTCCGACTAGATAGGAAAGGCAGTCAGAGTGGGTCGAATGTTCGGGATCTATTCTCGTCTCCAGTCTCAGCTGTGGATTCCTATCCCTCAAAGAAAGGCCAATTCTTCTTCTTCTTCTACTAGCCAATTATTTTAACTAGGTGTTTCCGGTGACTATGATCTACGACCAACCTTCTTGTCCACATTTCATTCCGTACAAGTTTCCTAGTTTCTGTGATTTTCGTTCTTCCAATGTAGAAACTTGAATGAGACGTTGCTTGAATGCCCTAGCCACATGTAGGATATTTTTTTATTTGAAATATGGGAACCTATATTACCATATGACAAAGGAGATTCCAGTTTAAGTTTATTTATTGCCAATAACATAATTCCTAATTAATTACTGCAAAATTTTTGAAAATACTGTAAAAAAAACAATTGTACGACAAGATATCAAACTAATATATTCACCCCATAATCCATGAATCTAATGTGAACCTTCAATTAATTAGAAATATTCAAATCTCTATTTAATATTAATAATATTTTATTTTATTTAATATTATAATATTTGTTTATTTTAATTTATGATTTCTTATATAAAAACAAAGTGTTACTCTTTTGAATACGGAACTAGCCATTGGTTACTTTGGTAAAGATGCTTGCTCAAAATCCTCTTTAAAACCGTGTTTCATCATATGATGTCTCTATGATCCCTGTTAAGTTTTGAGCTATTATTGGGTTTCTTTTCAATTTACTAGATAACAATAACATAGGTAGGATCACTGAGAGAAACACAATCACAAGATGCACAACATTTATCCCGGGAAACCCTCATTGGGGAGAAAACCCAACAAAAACTTCCTTAATATAGATATCCAATACAATGCCAAGACAATAAACCAAAACACTAGAGAATATCCAACACTGAGCAATGCGCCTATCTCTCTTCCTTCTTCTCCCAACAACAACTACCAAACTTGCGCACTTGATGAGAGAATGAGTGAGTGACATAATGAGGCACTAACTTCCTTTATTTATACAAGTTGGCAAGTGTTGGAAAGGTGTATCTTCACTGGTAAGGGCCGACCCGTCTTCTTAGTGGTTAAAACCACTTTAATTAGGCCTAGGGGCTGACTTCTTAATTTGCATAATACAATTAGGGTTTGATCAATCCACAAAATCGGATTTGGTCAATTACAATGCCCGACATGATAAATCCACAAAAGGGGATTGATCAGATGAATAATAACTCAATAATTGATCCAGGTGGATATCGGTGGCCACCCACCTTTTCCAACTGGCTCAAAACAGTTTTCTGGCAATTTTGGTAATTTACTATTTTTAGCAGTTTTTGACTTCTGGGGCCATTTTGAGGGCCTAAATGAAGGTTTTTTGGGATGGAGATTCTCACTAATAGTTGAAGGCGTGATTGAGCCCCCAAAATGAATTTCCTTGATGATACCTTTCCAACGGGCTATCATGCGCCTAAAACGGAGATCGTATGAAAAAGTTACGACCCCAGGAAGTTGATGTAATGTACTAACTTACCCAAATGGGGCCCACATGAATTTTGGCGCTTCATCTCCTAGGGTTAGGTTTTTGGATGTCCTGGGTTTTTGGCATTCCTGTTTATTGTAAAAATGCCTTCAGAGCCTCATTGTAATCATCTTCTTGCGAATGCGAGTAGCCGTCACATCTCTTCTCAGAGATAAGTTGCCACCATTCTAGCGAGTCTTTCACTTTGTATTTTTACAGTCTTTGTACATTTATTTCATTAATAGAAATCGTGTATTACTATATCTCTGTGTTTATGGTTTCATCTCTGATATATTTCTATTATATTATTGGATATCCACGATATCTCTATGCATTTCTTTATTATATCTCCGCTCTCATTTTGTGACGAAAATAATCTAGATCAGTGGTATTAGAGCAGGCTGCTCTTGATCGTTTTTCAGTGCATGTCCCCGACGAGGTCCGAGTATAGCAAGTTGGGTATCGAGCTTGTGTCTCTTGAGGACAATCTCTCTCACACACCCAAGAAACCCTCAATAGCGGAAGAAAATAAAAACGACGGAGTAGACGATCCTATCAATCTGTTGCTTGAGCAAGCTCTCATGTGATAGAGGGATGAAATGATGGAGAATTTTTCCCACATCCTTCAATGCTTGTTGATAGAAATAGGTGCATCTTCATCAAACGACCACTTTTGAGGCACCTCACCTTTCAAGGTACAAGTTAATTTTGATATTCCTGTATTTGAAGGACATATAGATGCAAAAGCCCTAGACAAATGGTTAAACTTGCTAGAAGGTTATTTCTCTGTTCACAATTTTTCCGACAGAGAAAAGATCACCTTCTCACTCCTTAAATCTCTCCCCCATGTCAAACATTGGTGGGAAACTTACTGGGAGAAAATTTCCACAGAGGAGTCTGGAATATATGGGGTCGAGCCCACTTGGTATTTTTTTGTGGATGTGGTAAAGGAACAATATTACCTTGTTGGCAACTATGAGGAACAGTACATGAGATAGACTAGACTGCAGCAAGAGAGGGGCCAAGTAGTTCCGGAGTTCACCAATACCTTCCATACCTTGCGCACCAAGCTGGGTATCAAAGACTCCAAACGACATTTGGTTCTGAAATACCGTGGGGCTCTACACAGATACATCCAAACTGAAATGGATTTTCTGGACATCTCATCACTCAGTGTTGCTTATCGATATACTATTAAAATCGAGAAAAAATTTAAGCACTAAAACAAATGGGAGTTCGAGTATGCAAATCCACAACAACCAAAGTATGACAAAGACGACCCTAACAAATAGTCTCCCGAAAATCAGTCCAAGCCATAGGAAAAGAAGGGTCACGGGAAGACAAAGAAGGACACTGAAAAATGGTGTGATTTCCACAAAATACCCTTGCACAACACCGATGAATGTCGCTCAAAATAGTCATTGGTGGATGAGATCAAAGACAAGGAGCCAAATCCTGATTCAGAATCTGATTATGAAAATATTGGTAAAAGACAGAGCATCGACGCAGACCCCACTGCTATTGTCGCGACCGCAACCATTCAACCAGAAGAACCAATAGATCCTGAAGAGGGGGAGTGCCTTTTTCATTCACAGATGTGGGTGAAGGGGACCCCGCTGAATTTTATTGTTTATATCAGAAGCCAGAAGAACCTCATCTCAACAGAGGTCATCAAATAGTTGGGATTGTCGACAACACCACACCCGCAACCATACAACATCGGGTGGCTTCGCCAAGGATGAGATCTCTATGTCAGCCAACAATTTTGATTATCATACGGCATCCAACCCTTCAAGGATGAGGTATTATGTGATGTTGTCCCACTGGATTTTTGTGATGTCCTCTTGGGCCAACCATATATGTGGAGACGCCATGTTGTTTATGAGTCTCAACCCTGTAGCATCATTGTTACTTTGTGGGGTCATCTCTACCGAATACCAGAGGTAGTTCCAACTATTGTTCCACCTAAACAGTGTCGCAAGGTAGTATCTCATACTGCAAAATTCAGCTTCTTCACAATCTGTTCAAAAGGGGAACAGAAGGACACTGCAACCACTACAACCTCGCCCCAAGCACCTTCTATCCAACAGAAGCAGGTTGACAAGGTTGCAGCAAAGAAAAAATATTCCTTTTGCACATAGGAATCTTGTGTAGCTAGACTGGCTAAAAAGGTCCAACCCTTCCAGCCACATGTTCGTGACAACCTTCAACAAGCTAAGTAGTGCAACTTCTCCAACAAGGCAAGTAACTCATCAAGATGCAGATCCAACAAACGATTTTCCCTCTCCCCTGGGAACTCAATGCAATGGATACCATTGATTCCTAAGGAGGGAGGATTTATCCAGGTGGATATCGGTGGCCACCCACCTTTTCCCACTGGCTGAAAACAATTTTCTGGCAATTTTGGTAATTTACTATTTTTAGCAGTTTTTAACTTTTGGGGTCATTTTGAGGGCCTAAATGAAGGTTTTTCGGGATGGATCTTCTCAATGATATTCGAAGGCATGATTGAGCCTTCAAAATGAATCTCCTCTATGACACCTTTCCAACGGGATATCATGCGCCTAAAACGGAGATCTTATGCAAAAGTTACGACCCCGGGAAGTCGATGTACTAACTTACCCAAACGGGGCCCACATGACTTTTGGCCCTTCATCTCCTAGGGTTAGGTTTTTGGATGTCTAGGGTTTTTGACATTCCTGTTTATTGTAGAAAGGCCTTCAGAGCCTCATTGTAATCATCTTCTTGTGAATGTGAGTAGCCGTCACATCTCTTCTCAGAGATAAGTTGCCACCATTCTAGTGAGTCTTTCACTCTGTATTTTTACAGTCTCTGTACATTTGTTTCATTAATAGAAATCATGTATTATTGTATCTCTATGTTTATGGTTTCATCTCTAATATATTTATGTTATATTATTGGATATCCACGATATCTTTGTGCATTTCTTTATTATATCTCTGCTCTCATTTCGTGCCGAAAATAATCAAGATCAATAATAAATAGATTACTCTTTGCAGTTACAGTATTTCAACACTCCCCCTTAACAAGAAGGGTATTTTGCAACATTATCAGGAGAGGGAGAGGTCAGAAACATCAACAACATTTGGAACATTGACTGGCATATCTATAAATCATAATAAGTTTTTCCCATCATCAATATCATCATCCGCAACAAGGAGCTAGAATGGCATCATCATCATCTGCATCAACATGGATTAGTATAACACCAATATATCACCATCATCAATAAAAACACGAGGCTGATACACCATCAACAACAACAACATCACAACATGAAGGTTGGAGCATCATCAACACCATCACGAGGCTGACATCTCAACAACATCAACACGAAGATGGAAATCTTCAGTACAAGGCTAGAATCTCAACAACATCAACACGGGGCTGGAATCTCAACAACATTAGAACGAAGTTGGAAATATTCATCACTAGGTTGGCATCACAACAACATCAACACGAGGCTGGAAATCTTCAGCATTAGGCTGGTATCACAACAACATGAGAATGAAGCTGGAAATCTTCAACACTAGGTTGGCATCAACACTGCTCCCCCTTTCGAGGGAGGTCCTTTCGGACTACACCAAGCTTGTCTCAAAAGTGCTTAAAATTTACACGAGACAGAGGCTTGGTCAACACATCAACAACCTGTTCATCTGTGTCAACATAATGGAGCTTTATGTCTACTCTCTACACCATATAACGAATGAAGTGATACTAGATCTCTATGTGCTTCGACTCATCATGGAACACATCATCTTTATACAACTATGGTTATCACATAGGATCACGATGGCTTCCATCTCTAGATCAAATAGATCTGTCAACAACATCTGAAACCATATGGCTTCACCACTGGTGGAACATGCTGCAATATATTCCGCTTCTTCCATGCTGAGAGAAATACTTGATTGCTTCCTACTCTGCCATGAGATCATGGATGACCCCATACTGAAACAACATCCTGAGGTGATATTCTGTCAGAGACACTTCCAGCCCAATCTGAATCGGTATAACCACTCAATCTGAAGTCACGATCTCTAGTATAACAGAGACCAAAACCCAATGTACCCTTAAGGTATCTCATCACATGTTTTGCATCATCAAGGTGAATAGGCTTGGGTTCTACTAGATACTAACACAAGGAAAAACATATATCTGGCCTGGTATTTGTCAGATACATCATCGAACCAATAATATGACTGTACAATGTAGCATCAACCAAGAACTTCAACTTTGTTTCCATGGGTGGATTTACACTCCAACATATCAAACCTCTTCAGTATTTCAATTGCATACTTCCCTTGGTTAAGGAATATCTTCTCTGGGATTTTCCAAACTTCGAGACCTAAGTAATAATGCATTAGGAATTTCATCAAACTCTATAATGAGCCTCTTCTACCATCTGTGATGATATTTCCTTCATCTTGTCAAGAATACATCATCTACATATAGTAGCAACATCACTGGCTCATCATTCATAACCTTGAGGTAAAGGTTAGAATCATCTTTAATCTTGGTAAAGCCCAAGCTCGTCAGGGAACTGTCAATTATGCCATATCAAGCTCTAGAAGTGTGCTTCAACCTGTACAGATCCTTCTTCAACCTGCAGACCTGAGTCTTTCTATCTTCAACTTCAAACCAATTTTCACACTACATTGTACCAATCTGGTACACTTGCTCAGTTGAAAATCAATCTACACAATTATGTGCTAGCTCTATGTGATCTCTGCAAAGCACTATCTGTCTCACTGTCTGAGAATATACCCTCTCCTCTTTCTGCAATTGTTCCTTCTGGAACTGGGAATCTTCACCTTCAGCTGCTCTGGAGTTGAGAATGGTTTCTCCATTCTTACTGTGACTGCTGAAATCAGAGAGTAACTCCTCTACTCCATCATGGCAACAACTTCATCTAAAACTAAGAGTGGCTCAATAACTGATACTTGTTATAGCAAGATTTGCCTCACCTTATTCAATCTTGCACAAAAGGCATTTTTCAATTTCCCTATGCAAACTTATCATCCCTGTTTGTAAAATCCAGAGCCAAAAATACATAATTTTCCACATGTACGCATCTTTCCTACTATACAACACGTGTATACGCAGGCTGCTCCACTACATCCCATGTACATTAGGATTTGTGCCAGAAAATGAAAATTAATGTCGGGTTTCCATGTCATGACAGGATATTTATGATCATTGGTCTTCCATATACTGGAAACGTTTTGACTCGGCCCTTCAGTTCCATTTTGAAGGCTATAAATAGGCCTATTCTGAGCTATGGAAGAAAGATAAAGAATTCAACTTTGAGAGAAAAGTTACTCGGGAGAAATTATTTACTTCATATTGAGTCTACATCCCTTTGTCCTTTAAGTCTGAACACATTGTTCAGCCCCCAAGATCTTCCCTTATTGATTGAGAACTTCATTGTTTCTCTCTTATGAGCTTGCCTTTGGTAGAGGATTGAAGTGGTGGAGGCCCAGCTGGAAGGAACTTAGTTTCTCGGTTCCAAACCGTGCCGACATGGAAGTCTGTAATATTTTCACTTCTGCTGATCATTTATTAATAGAAATACTAGTTTCCCATCCAATTGATATCTTTCAAATATTTGAGTTATTATCCATGGGCGTATTTGTTATGTATATTAATGGATTATGCTATCTAATGTGCTAACCTTTTATATTATCACCATATGTTTGTCTTGCTTGGTTGTTGATAACTAGTTGCAGGTATATAGATTTAGGTCAAAGTGCTCAATGGTGGACTTAATCGAACATCTGGACGAGGCAGGCCTCTTTCTTATCTCGCTTGCATATTGGTTTATATAGCATGTTTTTGGGATAGATTTGATTTCTACAGTGATTTTCGTCTGTTGTGGTTTACCCTAGCCATAGAGAGATTTTCCTCATAACAAAATTGGCGACCATACTCGGGAGTGAATCTTCTTTATTAGGGTTTGGGGTACTTTTCTCCTTATATTGCTCTCATATTTATGGTGTTTCTTGTCGTATCATTGCTTGACAACCTCTGTTCACTCTGGGTCTAAGTTTTCATCCTTCTCCCTTACCTGGCCTAGTTTTTGAAACATATACGTGCTTTTTCCCTGACAACCATGTATATACACAAGTTGTCCCTCTGCAAGCTGTGTCCATATGCTTTGTTTGCCTAAACAGTCACATACATCATCTTTCCTTGCAAATTTGCTTGGTCTAGTGGTTTTTGGGTGGTATTTGATGTTTGTTGAGCCTTCTTGGGTATCTACAGTGCCTGTTAAGTGCTTGTGGGATGACAGGAAACCTATATTTGGTTGAATTTCTGGGTAGTGTTTTTCTCATCATCTTTTCATTTTGATTGTCCTTGTACATTGGGCTGGGTGATTTGTTGCTTGGTATCCTGGTTGAGTTATTTATTTCTTTACACAGTAGAGTTTATATATCAATTTTCTTTCAATCCATGCATTTTCATTTTTATTATATTGAAAATACAAAAAAAATGGGCATTTTGCATTGCTTGGCATTTTGGTCTTTTGAGTCCTTTTCATTAGCTTAGTGCATATACTGAAAGATTGCATTTTTACTTCAGAATTGCAGAGTTGAAATTGAAAATTTCATTTGTTATTAGAAGCATATCATTCATTGAAATTTGAAGTTAGGACTTTGCATTACTTTCATATTTACTTTTCTTGCAGAGTCATAACACCATGAGTTTCACTACCATACATTTTTGAGTAATCATGGCCACTAAAATTAACACTATAATTTAAAACTAATTAGTCACGATTTTATTTTCTAGGGTACACAAACTAGCTTAGGATTTAATGCCTTGGAATATGATTTTGTGAGTAAACTTATCCAAGGTAATTAAATCAACATATGTGTCTAAGAAAGGGAGTGGAGAAATCCATTGTATAATTGGTAATATCAAGAGGCTTCGCTCACACCAGAGTTAATCACAAGGTCGCACGAGGTTGATTGAAGGGATATCCCCCCGATACCTTCTTAGCGTCAGAGATATTTCTGGGGATCTATTCGTATCTGGGGATCTTGCTAGTGCCTTTACCTCCGTGAGAGGCGGTACTTTCAAGGTTTCGGGATTTGATACCCTGCCCATACGATGGACTTGACTTACGATTGCTCACTTGTGCATCGGTTATACAGTGGTCTATTAGTTGCTTGACTTAGGTGCCACATATGTTACTTGTAGGGGTTATTCTGTAGGTACCCTGGGTCAGATAAGGGTCAGACATCACACAACCTTTATGGAGGATTACCTCTCCAGGGGAATCTGACCGACTGGTTGTTAAGCCCACGAGGGCCCTTATAACTGATTTTGTTACGTTCGATCTTTAGCAGGGAGTCTCAGGCCCCTCTTGGGTGAGACATGCCTTCTTTAGGGAGGGAGGCCACTCTCAGCCACTTTACCCCATTTGTATGCATATTGGTCGTTTGAGTTTTGGTGTGCTCTTTGATTACTAGTTGGCCTTAGGATCGATTTTTTGTCTTTAGAGTCTTAAGTCATCGTGGAGTCAGACCAACGTCCCCGTTGGTCTTTTCGTTTGTTATAGTTACCACCGGATTTCGAGTCTTTTCCTTCTAAAAGGCGTAGAGTTATTAGGCGTGGCACACACACATCCATTGTTCAGACTTTTGATTCTACAAGGATGAGTATTGAACCTAGTCTTTAGATTATTAGGATCCCTTTGACTCCCACACCCACTATAGTTAATGGCACCCCTTCGACTCCCACAAACACAATGGTTGTAGTGTCGGAGGCACCTATCATTAATATGACTCGTCCTATAGTGAATTCTCAATCTCTTGCCTCGAACCCTTTTGGGTCTCTTGGTCACTCACTGGGCTATAAGGTTCAGTCCATCCCTATGGCCTCTAGTCATTTTTCCTATGGTATACCAAAATTTACTTCGCAGTTTTCAAGTGCCATCCCAACTGCTGACACTAATGCTAGCGTTGGGCTTGGGGGCACTACACCTGCTTATACTCCATTTTCATTTGGTGGGTCTCAAATCCCTCAAACGACTCCTAATATGGGATGCATTCCTGCTTTTAACCCTGAGTCTAATCCTCCTGCTTCTAGGTGGAACAACCAACCCGGGGGACAAGATTCTGCTCAAGTTTTGTCTTATACCCCTACCTCCTTGGTGTCGATTCCAACCAATACATTTGGCATGACGAATCCACCTCTATCCTCTGGATTCCCACCTAGAGGAGGTCAGTTTCATGCTTTGGGAAACCCCCAACCCGAATCCACTCCTACTGGGGGAAATTTTTATAACCTCCAACAGAACATTCCTACTGGAATGATGCCCAACCAACCTTTTATGAATCAGCCCAGAGGAGGGCCTTAAAATTCCAGACAGGGCCATGGTGCTTACCAGAACCATGGATGGGTTGCAGTTCCTCAAGCATAGTCTTTCCCGAGAGCTTGGGGCCAGATGTCGTAACCCCTTCTCCCTTTCCTCGCCATGCTTAATATTTCAGACTTGTCTAATTTGATGAATGACCCTGTGATTCATGATCCTACATGGCCCCCCATCCCCACCAAGCTTCCTTCGGACATTACGAATTTTGAGGGTAAGAATGGCGAGAATCCTGGTGATCACGTTACTACCTTTCACCTATGGTGCTCCTTGAATTCCCTTAATGACGATTCTATTCGGTTAAGATTGTTTCAACACACCCGCATTGGGGTTTCTACAAAATGGTATATCGATCTACCTAGGGGGGCATATGGGACCTTTACTCAGTTGGTGTTGGTCTTCCTTAACCATTTCTAGTTTCTGATTCATTACGATGTTGGCCTAGAACTTATGTCAACTTTACGCCATGACACAACCACTCATATCTCAGATCATATCTAGGAGTGGCGTAGACGGAAAAGGTTGATTAAGACCCCCATACCCCCGACCTTTCTTTTAGAATGGTTCCTTAAGTCTTTGCACCCTCCTATCTCGAAGGATCTTACTACTGCTAGGGTCACCACTGAGGAAGAAGCGATCTTTAAAGCCCAACAGTTAGATCTGATATACACTCATCCTGGGATGTTATACCACATTCTTTCGAACACACCGCGGTCAACTTACGACCCTAGATAAAATATCGGACCTCATGCCAATGCCATTGTAGGTACCACCAATGTAAACTTTGCAGACTCAGTGACAAGCCATTTGAAATAGTTGTCTCTAAACCAGTCCGTAGGAGGGCCAACTTCATTTGTGTCTTCCAACCCCACTCAATCAGCGTATGTACACTCTGTGCAATCGTCGACAAACCCAAATGGTAACCAACAAATAGGAGGGAATAAGAAGAAAGGATGTAACAATCATAAGGGTGGGAAAATGGTAATAAACCCAAGGACAATGGTAATGATGAGAAGACAAATAATAATGATGGAGAGAGAAAATGAGAAAGACATAAGGTGAAGTTTCCTTGTAAGATTTGCACAAATGATCACCCTACCCATTCATTCCCCAAACTTGCAGAAGTTGTGAGGCTATTATCTCTACCACCCGCCGTGTTGATGAATCCATTTCCACATAACCAACACATGGCCTCGAGCTCCTCAAATGATGAAAATGCAGTTGGTGGGAGTCAAAAACCACCGTTGCAAGACGACGACTGTTTGTGTATCAATATGGTTGATGCAAAATTTCATTTAGCCACTCGATCTTGAGATTATATCTCTTCACAAGCTATTACTGGTCTAGAATCTCCTCCTCCTCCCCCGGAGATGAATTTACAGATTGAAAAACCAGAGCCACCACCTCGTATTCTGAAAGGAGTACTCAAGTGCTCTACACACAATCCAAATGCTAGAGCCACCCATAACTACTCTATTGTTGAGGACTTGGGTCAAACCCCTTGTGCGATGTCAGATTTGGAGGTACTCTAGACGTGTCCTTCATAGAGGAATTCCTTACTATCTACTTTAGGAGCTCTAGAACCCAATGGCTCAAAAGTTAGCAAGTTTGATGTCATAGATGTGAAGCCTCGCTTTCCTTACCATGTGGCATTCCAAATTCTTGTGGAATACTCAAAATCAAATGTGCGGTTATTGATGAAGGTGTTCCTACGTGTGTGATGTCCCTGATCTGTTGGAAAGCTCTCGGTTCTCCGACTCTTTCTAAGTCATCGAACATGTTGACTACTTTTGACGATCATTCCTTCCACCCTCACAGTATTCTTCCTTCCTTTCCGGTCCAATTAGGTGGGAATATGGTAGAGGTAGTTGATGCACCTCTTGATTATAACCTGTTACTAGGACACAATTGGACCTATGCTATGGTCAACATCGTATCGTCTGTCTTTTGTACTCTTTGTTTTCCTAATGAAGGGAAGATCGTGACGATCAACTAGTTATCCTTTGCGTACTCTAGTCCTAATGCATCTATTGAACCATCGATCCCTGTGATCGACAATTCTCCGCCGACAACTGAGAATATTGGTGTCGGAATGTATTCTTACCTTATGCGTACTTTCGACTTCATGACACCGAGTCATCATGTTTACGCCATGTCCAGTAGGCTCGTCTCGACATGGAGGTCCATTCCTTTCCGCACTTTCTAATTTAGTTATCTGTGGACCCTACCTTCCCCGACTTCGTCCTATGAAGGTCAGTGGCATGCTGGAATGGCTATGCCACTATAGGTAGTGGAGATTGCATATCAAGTTGTTCTTGACTCTTCTGTCGATCCCAATTCTATTACCTCACCGACGGACAAGGAGGATCCCGCTCATAGGCCCGTGTGGGCCACTTCGTTTTCTTGCTTACATGATTTCCTTGATGAGACTTTGCTTTCAGATGAAGCTATCATCAAAGCCATGAATGGTTCCAAAAAACCTTGGGATGATATGCACCATCTCTCTTATTTTCTCCCAGATCTTGAAAGAATCAAACAAGATGATTTTCAATCTACTTTGAGTGAGATAGTCGATCATGCTGTAGTTCCACTTGATACGCACAACATTTATGCCGAAGGAAATAGGGCGAGTATTTCTCCTACCGTTATGATCAATATCTCTCGTACCCCTGGCAAGGTTGAAAATGTAAATATTGGTGCAGATTGTTCGCCAGAATAAATCTTGATCTACATCTAACTCTTCAAGGAATTCTGAGATACATTTGCTTGGTCATATGAAGAGATGCCAGGAATATACCCTCATATTTTTGAACATGAGATTAGAACTGATCCAGATGCTAAACCTATTCGGAAATGTCTTAGAGCTGTCAATCCTCAAAAGGCCCATGTTATTAAGGCAGAGGTGGAGAAGCTACTTAATGTTGGCTTCATCTACCCGGTTCGCTTGAGTGAATGGGTATCCAACCCCGTTCCGGTGAATAAGAAGTAAGGAACTATTTGTGTACGTATGGACTTTCGTGACCTAAACAAACCATGTCCTAAAGACAACTTCTCGACACCTTTCATCGATCATATTATCGATGAGTGTTCGGGAAGCGAGGTATTTTCGTTTATGGATGGATTTTCAGGATATAACCAAATTCAAATTAAACCTGAGGATCAACACAAGACAACATTTATTTGTCCTTGGGGTACTTCTGCATACCGGAAAATGCCTTTCGGCCTTAAAAACGTAGGATCAACCTTTCAACGTGCCATGACCTTCACTTTTCATGATCTTAAGAATATAGTCAAATCTTACCTTGATGATCTTGTTGATCACTCTCGCAAGAGAGCGGATCACACTACGCACTTTCATCTTTTTTTCAAAATATGTTGTTACTATAGAATCCGATTGAACCCTCATAAGTCCATCTTTTGCGTCAGGTCTAGTCGTCTTTTGGGTTTTCTAGTTTCTGAGACTCGGATCATGGTAGATCCACTAAAGGTTGAGGCAATAATTCGATTCCCTCCCCTGCGTATGATTAGACAACTTCAAGGTTTAGAGGGGAAAGCTAACTTTCTTCGTCTATTTATAGTAAACTATGCTAATATCACTAAGGGTTTCATGCGTCTTTTGAATAAGGGCACCCCTTTTATCTGGGATGAGCCAGCCCAGGAGTCCTTCGATGCTTTGAAGAAAGCCTTGGTATCGGTGGCTGAAGTCTCCTAACTATAGTAGGGATTATTTGCTTTATATCGCCACATCTTAGGAGACGATTGGTATGGTTTTGGTTCAGGAGGATGATAAGATCCATGAGCAAGTCATCTACTATCTTAGTCAAAACTTAGTTGATCCTGAACTTAATTATTCTCACGTTGAAAAGCTAGCTTTGGATGTCATTCACGCAGTCCAACATTTACGTCATTATATATTTCTCTACAAGACTATTGTGGTTGCCAATGTCAATCCATTTTAATACATCCTTACCAGGCGTATCATAGGGGGAAAATATAATAAATGGATTTTTATTTTAAAAGAGTTTGATCTCGATTTTGCTTCCACGAAATCCAATAAATCACTATTATTCGCATAGTTAATATCCGACTTTCCATGATTAGATGAGAATGTTATCCATGTTGATTCGTTTGCAGACAAACACATTTTTCTTGTCTCATCATCCGACCCTTGGTATGGAGACATTGTTCTCTATCTTCAAACTTTGAAGTTCCCTCAGCATCTCTCATGAGATGACGGACAGCATGTAAGGTACCAAGATAAGAATTATACTATCGTCGGTGACACTTTTTATCACCGAGGAATAGACGATATCTTGCATCATTTTTTAACTCATGAAGAAGCTGAGTCTATCCTGAACGATTGCCACAGTGGGGCTTGTGGTGGTCATCTATCCAGGCTTGCGACAACCCCAAAAATTTGCAAGCCGATTATTTCTGTCCTACTATCTTTAAATATTGTATTGAAGCGGTTAAGAAGTGTCATCCCTGCCAGGTGTTTACTCGAAAAATGCGCTCACATCCAACCCCTCTTCATCTAGTCATTACCATCGGTCCCTTCACCAAGTGGGGGGTGGTCTTCATGGATTGCAACCCAACTTCGGCTAGGGGGAATCAACACATTATCGTGGTTGTCGAATACTTTTCTAAGTGGGCTGAGGCCATGCCTGCAATTAAATCCAATGGGAAGACTACCGCCTTCTTCGTATTCAATCAAATTATCGCCCGGTTCGGTATCCCAAGTGATATTTTCATTGATCATGGTAGTCACTTTCAGAATGAAGTGATGGAAGAGATAGCAGCTAAGTTAGGGTTTAGACATGGTCATTCTTCTCCTTATTACCCCCAGGTGAATGGACAAGTAGAGGCCGTCAACAAGGCTCTCAAGACCATTTTGCAAAAAACTGTCACCAAAATAAGTCCCACTGGCACATTATGCTATATCCTGCACTCTGGGCATACCGAACCTTGGTCAAGACTGCCACTGGTTTTTCCCCTTTCCAGTTAGTACATGGTGTGGAGTTGATATTACCTATTGAATGTGAAATCCCTTCTCTTAAGTTGGAATCTGCGCTCCTACTTGGCACTTCCGATCTTGAGCGATGCCTTGTACACCTAGAGAGTCTTGATGAGCAGTGTCGAGACGCCTCTACGACTATCAAGGTCCAGTACGATAAGTTTTTTTGTCCGTGGTTGTATGTTGAGGGTGATTTGGTCCTCTTGTATGATCAAGCCAAAGAACCACTGGCAGGAAAGTTTAAACCCATGTGGCATGGTCCTTATATCATGCGACGTGTCTTAGAAAAAGAAGGGAATATGTTGTTCGAGCCCTGGAATGGGATCTACTTGAAAATATATTACGCTTGAGCCCCAGGCTTGGGCGGAAATCTTTGTATACTAATGTATTTTAGTGTATATATMTTTTCCCTTTCTTTTCATATTCAACTTGCTTATAGATTTTTCCCTTGGTTGGAAGATGTCAACGGAGTCTTCGATCTACCTAGGATTCGTAGACGGAGCCAGTTGTCATACACGGAACTTGGCTTCCACCACTTGGGTGGTTTAATCACCCGAGGGTCTACTGGTGGCTTTTGCTCTTTAGAGGTTCTCCTGGATTCCCAGTTAGTAGTATGTTAGTTGAACAGAAGTTACCGCATGCGTGAACCTACTTTACTCCGACGATTCCTACGGGTACGTCTTTTATAATGACAATTTGATTTTATTACATATTATCACATTCCTAGGATTTATAATCATGTACTCGATGCTTATGCTAATTTCATTTTAGATTAGCATTTTTCACATAACTAAAGCAAAGAAAACCATCTCATCAATGTACACATTGTAAAATATAAGTAAAGCTGAAGATCCCTTTTTATATTTCAAAAAATATGGTGTTTATAGTACAAAATTGGGGCTAATACCCTCAATACACATATATAGTCGGTACTACAATATCCACAACATCTACGTCTGTGGCACCGGATGTGCGTCATGGTAACAAAATACAGCGTTTGCGAGATGTCGAAAGACTCACACCCAAACTCTAGGCACACCAACCACTTGCCACTACATGGCTTCTGGCAGATCCTCTACCTGAACCATGGGAATCCTATGAGTCAAATGAGACAGGTTGCCCTGCACATTTTGTAGGACTCTCTTAGTTTCTCCTCCTCCCACCTTGTCTCCTCGGTTCCTCCATCGATGTCGAGGAAACCCTTCCGGCCATCGCAGACCCACGTTTGCGTTACAAAAGTGTCTAGTTAGGACTTAAGCACCATCCAAAAATATTTTGGTTCTATTATACAAAAAGACAAAAAAAATGAAATATTTAGAAACGTTCGACATACCTATGTCACCGTAGGTGGACCCTGGTGGAAGTGGCATGTTCGGATCTCCTCGGAATTCTATCCCTGCATAGGGATAGTCATCTAGGGAAATGACTTGTCGCTGCCACTAGTAGAAGAAATCCTTGTTGTAGGGTGTGGGCACCCTACCTCCCCCTTGTCGCCTCATTACCTTGGTCCATCGTGCCATGGCTGGATCATGAGGTCCTCTCAGAAGAATATCGACTCTAGGTCCCAAGCCTGGAACCCGCTCGAAGAAGAAACTGCATAGGATAGAGGCAAACCCAAAATTCCTCTTACTCCCCTGTTTGCACTCTGTCAATTGGTTCTTCATATTTGCTAGTAGTGAGGTACACCAGTCATATATTATGGGTCTCATACATTGTACTACATAGAACATGAGCAGTATCAATGCTTGATGCAACGAGGTCGAACCTGTGATCCTGGTCAATACGAGGACACCAATCTCCAGTCTGAGATTGTTTGTCACTCGGATAGGGAGTTGAATTCCTACCTTCAGAGTCCCTGCTACACAGTGGGCGTTGATGTACTCCTCTATTTTCATTCCACTCCCTTCTCCCCGTGATTTGAGGTTTATAACATCTCCCTAACATGATAATCCAGTCAAAAAGTAGATATCCTCTACTTCAATCCTCAATGGTTGTCAATCGAGGTTGAAGCTTTCACTCTCAAGGTCCCAGTAACCCACAAGCATCTCGAGCAGCCTCACCTGGGCCCTCATTCCTTTGAGTACCCAAAATTTTTATAAGCCACATCTCTTTAAGTCCATTTGGGCCCCCGGATCTTGATCCACAGCAGCATCGACCTTCTCATGCTCTCTCTCTCTCCATTCAAGAACCATCATGCCAAAGACAAGTCAAAATTTGAGTTAACAACCTTATAAATCTTTGATTTTGTGCTTGTATGCGAGTTTATTCTCTTACAATCACGTATGGGGATGGGAATACGCGTCTTGTAGTTTGCACAGGCACATATAATCCATCGTATACATGACTCGATAAGAGACAGCCTGCGTACACCGAATTACACATTTTGCGCCCTAAATTTCTCAAAATTTGAAACCTATTTTAAAAATCTAATCCACTGGAAATGAAGAGGAAGGGAAGAAGAATTAACTGGTCCAGACGGTTTCTGATTTTGTTTCCTGACGCTCCCCCAATCACTGTTTGAATCTCGGAGGTATTTTGGTCCAATTTTCACTATTTGGGTTAAACATCAAAATGATATAGTAATTTTTGGTTTTGTTACTATTTATAAACAATGTTTACCCACTTTCTATAGTTTTGAGCCATTTTTTCACCTAATGGACTAATACAAAGGTGGATTGAGTTGGTTTTTTTAGTTTTCACCAGGGATTCTTGTGGATTTCAACATCATGTTGGCCATTCGTCACCGCGGGAAGGTTTTTTCATTACCCAKCATATAGGATAGGTATCCATTCCATCATGCATTTTTGAATTATCCTATAACTGTCACTTTTTATGCCTTAGGGATTAACCCATTTGTTGTGACACATAACCTTCCATCTCTTATAAGTCGTGTCGTTATCAAGTGGTAGAGACTTACCAAACWTGAGCGCCCTAGTTAGATCCCCTACTTCACTTGGTGCCCATGCATAGATTTTTTCCATAGGACCAGGAGTCCCTCATAGATAATACATGACTTTATGCTGAGCCACATTTCTCACTCCTAAACATGCTACCTTATACCCCTAGGACTCCCAAACAAGTTTAATTTAAGCTCTTTTCCAACTCGTCTTCAAAAAGCGAAAAGATTGCCGAGTGAACTTGTCTCTTTCACACTCATAAATTGGATTTGAAAGGACGTCTATTTGGATCAATTTTATCCCATTTTCACACCAAGTAGACTAAAATACATAAAAAATGACATTTTTTGGTGTTAAGTTGTGATTGCATCTCGTGCCCTCGCTTGTAGTATTGAGCCTATAGCCAGTTCTCGCTTTGCATTGTAAACCATTTGCCTCAACAGTTTTTGCATCCTCAACCAAGCAGAGCCTTGTTTATATCCTTCGCAATTTGACACCCTATACCTAGGAGGGAACATTACCCTGGGGGTCCATCTCCCGCATGCATCTCCTTGCATTGAGCATAGGTACGTTCCACTGCTGGAACTAGTTTTGCTTACTTGTGACACTCATTTCCTCCTCTATATCATAGCATTCATTTGTCTATGAAAAAACAAAAAAATACGGGTGGGAAGGGAGTATTATCTTATGTTGGTAGCATTCGCGTCACCTTTGAACATAGCAGAAAGTTATTGAGTCCATTCATAATCATAATTTTGGGATTAGCATGGACTTTAGGAAGATGAGCTCATTACAGAGTCTTCTCTACCGACTGGTTACTCTTCCAGTCCATATAGAGAGTTTCATTGATGCCTCCTGCATCTCATGGTTTCATCATTGGGTTTATGTTTCCAAATTCCTCCATATGTCTCATGCTCTTGTTCAAAGGAAGTCTATCAACCTATGCCAGCCACTTCTCATAAATCTTGACTTTGCATGTTGGCCATACCCTCAGTTTGTCTCAGAATCACATGATAATGTAGTCCTATCATGCACTCTGGCCCTACTTTCATCATTGGTAAGCAACCTTGAACCCGACAGTCGACATTTCATCATTCGTCGTTGACTGGGTGGTTTCCCTTGTGTTCGACAGCAAGACATCTATTCACACATAGGGATTTGTGCAGTATATTGGATGCCATTAGCCTTATTGGTGGTTTCCTCGCCTTTGTCAGCAATTTTCATCATTGGATGTTATTCAGAGGGTCTTTTCATGTACCTCTTGCACTTGGAACACGTGAAAGACAAATAGGTTTGTTGGTTTGTGAACATGTTCTTCGTCCGATTTCCACCAAATCATGAAGCTCCTACTTTGTACCTCGTGTTGATTGATGAGAGATTCCTTAATGCTCTCCTTTCAGTGGATCTCTTTCCATCGACTTCAGTCCATTTATTCTAGAAATGGGATCTAGAGTCCCGTGAGTACCTTGAGGCTTGCAGTCATTAGTGGCAGGCTCTCTTGCCATCGACAGTTGGGAATACATCAATGTCTCCTAATTGATGGATTCTTCAGGTGTTCTAAACCGGCTCCTTTATTCACACTTGTAAGAATGTACTCGGTGCCTTGATACCTACTTTAATTATCAGTAGATTGTCTCGTGTTTGTTAACGGTATACCTCAATGACCAGTAATCAAACGATGTCTCATTGTGTTCGACCCCAACTCCTTTATTCACATGATGTAGACTTGCACCCTTGGCAGATTGTGTAGAAGACTTGAAGACATCACTATGTGGCCACGGTTTTCTTGAGTTGTTGCTTCCTTTTCATTGAAACAATACCTATATGACTTCAATGATAATGGGAGATCATATTGTACTCCATTGTATACAGATATCTTCAGATCAGTTTTGAGACTGGTACTACTGGGCCTTGTTTATGACTATGACATCTTTTTGGCATGTAACTGCATTCGTATTTTCCTATTCACAGCCACAGACACTTGTTTGGTATATTTTCACATGGATCTGCAGTGTAATTTTATTGGCAGCCATGTATGCAAAGTCAATGCAGAATGTAATGAGAAACTAGTTCTTCTAGCTGGTTCCCCATCACTTCACTTCTAGGTTGTGTATAATGTATTTCATCCATCACAGATACTCCTCTGGCCTCACACATTAGAGGGCATCTGTTATAGCAAGATTTTCCTCACCCTATGCAATCTTGCACAGAAGGCATTTTTACATTTCCCTATGCAGACTTATCATCTCTGTTTGTAAAATCCAGAGCCAAAAATACATATTTTTCCACATGTGCGCATATTTCCTACTATACAACATGCATATATGCAGGCTGCTCCACTACAGCCCACGTACATTGGGATTTGTGCCAGAAAATGAAAATTGATGTTGGGTTTCCATGTCACGACAGAAGATCTATTATCCTTCACCTTCCATATACTGGAAACGTTCTGACTCGGCCCTTCAGTTCCATTTTGAAGGCTATAAATAGGGCAATTCCGAGCTATGGAAGAAAGAGAAAGAATTAAAGTTTGAGAGAAAAGTTACTCTAGAAAAATTATTTACTTCATATTGAGTCTGCATCACTTTTTCCTTTAAGTCTGAACACAATGTTCAACCCCCAAGCTCTTCCCTTATTGATCGAGAACCTCATTGTTTCTCTCTTATGAGCTTGCCTTTGGTAGAGGATTGAAGTGGTGGAGGCCCAGTTGGAAGGAACTTAGTTTCTCGGTTCTGAACTGTGTTGATGCAGAAGTTTGTAATATTTTTACTTCTGCTGATCATTTATTAATAGAAATACTCCTTTCCCGTCCAATTGATATCTTGCAAATATTTGAGTTATTATCCATGGGCATATTTGTTATGTATATTAATGGATTATGCTATCTAATGTGCTAACCTTTTATATTATCACCATATGCTTGCCTTGCTTGGTTGTTGAGAACTATTTGAAGGTATATAGCTTTGGGTCAAAGTGCTCAACGATGGAATTCATCTAACATCTGGATGAGGTAGGCCTCTTTCTTATCTCGCTTGAATATTGGTTTATATAGCATGTTTTTAGGATAGAGTTGATTTTTGCAGTCATTTCTGTTTGTTGTGGTTTACCCTAACCATAGAGAGATTTTCCTCGTAACAATACTAAATGTAGCTCTTCTTCTTTCATGGAGTTAACTCTATCTTTTATTGTAGTCATGTCTCCATGACCCAACTAATGTATTGCACCAAACGACAGTTAATTTTAAATATGGGGATTTCTCCCCCTGCATCTCATACTATATATGAATCATGGTTGTTCTGGTTGTCTTCATGAATACTGGAACTATTTCTTCAATTACTGGAGTAAGTGTCTCATCATAGTCTTCTCCCTCCTGCTGGGAGAATCCTATGGACACTCATTAGGATTTGTACATCTACAACATGCTTGATATGTTAGATCAATCTTGGAAGTTAATATTGACTTCTTTTCTAGTCTCACGGAAAAATCCATATTGTAGTCTTTCTTACTGGCTTCCTTCTCTATCACTGAAACAAGGGAATATTCCTAGGAGATTTCATATCTCCTAGAAGTTTCTGAAACTACGATCTAGTCTTCTCATGGCATCTGTCTCCGAGTCCTGGAATTTGTTTCTTCATCTGATCCTTTCTGAGATCAGGCTTACTCTCGATTTCTTCTGAGTCTACAAGGACTTCATCATCTCATATGGGGTATACTTGGTGTTGAATACCAAGTCTAAATATGAAAAGATGAGTCAGAATTCAGGTGAATTATACTTCCTGTCATGGTGGATTCATTATCCTTTGAACAAGTCTACTATGAGTTCTTGTTCTAATGTTTGGAGCCTTCTGCTCCTTACAATCAATCTCCATATGAGATACTCTGGATTGAAAAGATAACTTCTTCTTCATATTCTTTGGTACATGAATGTATATGGTTATGTACATAGTTTACTTCATGTCTCATCTAATATGTTTCCTTCTGCAAACTTCACTATAGCTTCCTCGGGGTTATCACCTATGACCTGAAACAAGGTCAACAAAACAACAAGCAATAATAATACTCTTTTGATAATAGTAAACAAAAAATAGCATGAATAATCATCACAGTAGCTCCTTTAGAGCGATCACTTGTGACCTACCTGAAACAAAGATCAAAAGTAAGAAATACAATACAGAATGAGATCAACACTCTTCTAGTGTTTTGATCAAACATTCCTCCATGGTAACCTGGAACCAACACAACAAGTTTCTCCTATAGGAGATGTTAGTTTTATCTGGTAATTGATTACATTAAGCATTTATCTCAATATGCTCACATGCTACCAAGTATAATACTTTTCAAAGACTGCTACCTCAACTATAGTGTTTACTTGTAAAGGGGTAGTTATCAACTTGTCATGTACAAATTTAAATCTTATCAACTTAATCAATCAAACCTGGAACCTAGATTTTTTTCCTCAAGAATGAGTGTGTTTCTTTTCTTTCAAGTCTCCTTCACTCAAGATGAAAAGTGCTTTCTTCAACCTATCTTCTGTACTAAGACAATATGTTATCTTGACATAAATCTAAGTTAGAGAATAAGCTCTATAGACTCAAATTTAATCAGCCTTGATAATTTTAACCAATGGTTAGTATGATTTCAACATACCACCTAGATGTTCATTAGGTCAAAATAATTTCATAACAAATAGATGCATATCAAGATAATAAAACCTGGGGTGCATTAGTCTTCTGAGTATGTTGGATCTGAGATCCTTTTGGATCTATGATAGGAGATCCTTTCTCTTGCAAGTACCCCTTCGAATAATATAGTTGAAACATATGTAAGTAGATACCTCTGATAGTATCGACGGGTGGTGGTACCATCTGATAGCAACAGTGATACATAACAAACCTTCAAAACTTCAGAGGTGTTTCAAATTTAGGGTTGGCCAACACTTTACAAAATATTTCAATGCAACCGGAACTGCAACTGTAACTGCAATTAGTACTTTAACTGTAACTTGGGGTTTTATGAGAAAACCCTAATTTTTCAAACTTCAAATTTTGAAATTCTGATCCAAGGGCTAGATGCGATGAGTTGAGGCGAGTAAGATGGTACAGACAGATTTTTGAAAATCCAAATTTTACCCCTTGAAACTGAGCTTGCGGAAATATGGATTGGTACTTTTGGTGCTAGTTCTGGTTTCCTGGTTTTTCTGGTACTTTTGATTTTCTTGTACGAGTCAAAACTAGGGTTTGACTTTTCGAAGTATCTGACCACTGAAAAGGTGAGTTCAAGGTGCCAAAGAGTTCCCTAGGGTAGGGTGCACTTTTCTAGATGGTTTTTAGGTTGATATTCCTCTTCAACAAAAGCCCTAATTTTCTTGTACGACAACAATGACATTTTTCTTATCCAGTGAAAGATGCTCTCTTCATCTTAGATCTAATACCATCTTAAGTTTCGAGCTATTATTAGGTTTCTTTTAAATTTAATAGATAACGATAGCATAGGTAAGATCACTGAGAGAAACGCAATCACAAGACACACAACATTTATCCTGGGAAACCCTCGTGGGGAAGAAAACCCAGCAAAAACTTCCTTAATATAGATAGCCAATACAATGCCAAGACAATAAACCAAAACACTAAAGAATATCCAATACTGAGCAATGCGCCTCTCTCTTCCTTCTTCTCCCAACTGCAGCTACCAAACTTGTGCACTTGATGACCGAATGAGTGAGTGAGATAATGAGGCATTGGCTTCCTTTATTTATACAAGTTGGAAGGCGTTGGAAAGGTGTCTCTTCACTGGTTAGGGCCGACTTGTCTTCTTAGTAGTTAAAACCACTTTAATTATGCCTGGGGGTCGACTTCTTAATTTGCATAATACAATTAGGGTTTGACCAATCCACAAAAGGGGATTTGGTCAATTACAATTCCCGACATGATCAATCCACAAAAGGGGATTGATCAAATGAATAATAACTCAATACTAAATAGAATACTCTTTGCAGTTACAATATTTCAACACAATCATAGAAAACAACAAGCTTAAAGAAGTAAGAATTGACATTGCAGATTTAAATATTTAATAAATTTCAGCCAACTTCAAGTATTAAAGATTTTCAAAAAGATTTTTCAAAATTATTATTAATTTGGCATTGCTATTTTATATTTTTTTAAAAGAAAAAAATTATTTTATATTTAAAATATTTAATTTCTTCGAAATTATTTGATTTATAATAATTTTATTATATAATATAAAGAATTATTCAATGTTACATTGTGTAGTTGCTTAACATTTTTACTGTTAGTCTTTGTAATAAATAATGGAGTCTTGCTCATTTTATAATTTTTTGAATCCTATAAATGCTTGGAAGCTAGAAACAAATGAAGCATGAGAAAATAGTGTTCATTTGAATCCATAAAAGTCTATTCTAGAAAGAATGAAAAAGAGAAGCATGAACTTGAGATGATGTTTGAATGTGAACTTGAACTTGGAGAAATGGCTGAGCTTGAACATAAGCAATGGCTATGCTTGGGCATGATCTTGGTGCAATGGTTCAGCTTGAGCAATGACTTGAAACAATGATTGAAATGCATGCAACACATCACCCTCTTTTTCTCTACGTGTAAGCTGATTTAGGTAAAACAAAAGTTGTATTTAACTGTCTAAAACCCATTGAGCAGTACCATTTGCTTTAAAAACAAAGGCAGGGACTAGCTTCCATGTGACTTTCCCTTGTTTCATATGATGCATTTCAATGGTAAGCCTAAAACAGCGTTCATATTATCTTTTTCCTTCTAAAAAGTGAAACAATTTATAAAAAAAACGTTTTAACGATATATACAAAATGAATTTAAAAGTAACTTGAAAGGCACTTCAGTGGTAGGCCAATCAACAACCTTTACTATTTTTTCCAAAAAATCTTCTCATGAAGTCAAACAAATTGTTTTAAGAAGTTTTCATACTCAATACAAAATTGACAAAGTTTTGTTTTAAGAAGTTTTCATACTAAATACAAAATTGACAAAGTTGAATGGAGAAGTTATGATGATGATGATGATGATTAACATCCACTAAGACCGAATTGGTCTATCGGACCTTAGGAGGGTAAGTGATTACTTGCGATTCTTTAGAATTTTGTTTCTATGCTCGAAAAACATTAAGAGAAGCTTTCCAAGATTACCATAATTTTGTTGATTTAAGAGGTTAGGAAGGTTTGTAGTGTGACAAATATTTTGAAAATGAGATCTAATATGGGTATAGGCTCGACAATCTAAGATAAATTGTTTTTCATCTTCAACCTTCTTAGTGTCACAAAGGTGACACACTCTTTCATCCCATGGCATTTTAGGAATTGACCAACGCCCAGTTTCACTACGGAGCTCGTGAGAATTTGTTCTTATCTTAGCAATGCTTATGTTTTTCTTTACACTTGGAAAACAGATGGATAATTTTGATCTTCTATATTAGGGTTGATTACATCCTTATAATACCTTAATTTTCTTTTTTCCTCTAACTCTTTATCTCACTACATTTTCTCCTTAAATTTTGATTTGACATTTTTTTTAATAGTATCTTTATTCTTCAAAATGGTGTCTTCCATGATTCCCCAATTGTTTAGCCAAGACTGGACATATTTATGCCATCCTCGCTTAAGTCAATGGTGGTTATGACTTGATTTTGAAGCAATTTTAGGAATATTCTTGT
This sequence comes from Picea mariana, assembly GCA_032191745.1. Taxonomy (NCBI): domain Eukaryota; kingdom Viridiplantae; phylum Streptophyta; class Pinopsida; order Pinales; family Pinaceae; genus Picea; species Picea mariana. The sequence goes on from JASDQU010102700.1 coordinate 528,866, forward strand.
CTTCCATGTTGTTTAAATTGTTCTTATACATTAGGTATCTAGTCATAGCCATGCTCTCAATGGTCGAGAGGCTTGTTTCTAAGAGGAGGATGGGATAGGGCGTATTTCCTTTAATTTTGAGATTACAGGTTATAAAATTCTTTTGTATTTGCTATGTCTTTCTCTAGGATTCACGAGATATACTACAACCCCAGACTTCACATCCATAAAGAATAATAGGTGTAACAAGAGTCTCAAAGAGTAGTTTCTTCTTATCCCAACTCTAAAGATCAGCTGATTTACAATTGTTTTCAAGCCCATAATAAGCTTTCCATCCCCAAATAATCCTTTTCTCAGTGCTATAATTCCAATTGAGCTTGTGGTGAATATCAATTCCAAGATATTTGTATGAAGTCAATTCCTCCAAGTTGTTGTTGTCATATACAAAGGTATAATAAGGGATCTTATTGGATTTAATAATCATGACCTTATTCTTATCAATATTAACATACATACCCATATTGGAGCAAAAATCCTTGAGGATTCTTGGTATGTTTTCAAGATCATGGGGACTCATTGCCATAAGAACAATATCATCGGCATAAATAAGAAGATTGATGACTATACCAGTGAGAGTAGGGCCGACACAACCTGCTTTTTCCAAGCAATCTTCTAACTTGTCATTGTGTATGCCAAAAAGGGTAGGGGACAAGGGACAACCTTGTTTGACTCCGATATTGCAGTTAATCTATTTTGACTAGCCCTCAATGTTTTTAAACTTATCAATAATGTTCTCATGCATCCTTATTGCAACAACCCTCAACTTAAGATGCATTTTTATCTCTTCGAACCTATTCCAAAGGTTTTTCCTCACAATGAATATAAATTAAATTTAAAAATTAAAATAAATAAATAAATTTAAAAAAAAATATTTTGATAATTTTTAATAAATATAATTTAAAAATAATTATAAATTTTTCATTGTAAGTATAATTTCAAAATAATTATAAATTTTGTAATAAGGCATTATTGTAATAATTATAAATTTTGTAATAAGCCATCATTGTAGAGGAAAAATAAAAATGGCTAGCTCTTTTGTATAAGAGGTTTTCGTTCAGTAAACAAGGAAACACTTAATGGAAAGGTTTGAGTGTAGTGAATGATTTAGAATACTTAAAATTAAGATTTATGTTGCATTATATTATATTTGGAAATAAGAGTATTAAAAATCTTAATTATATCGTTAAATTAATTAAGATTTTAATAATAATATTTTTAATTATGTAAATAAATATTAATTATAAATATAATATTTAGATGATTTTATTAATTAAACTTTAAATTATATTATTTTTAATCATATAAAAATAATATATTGACATTTTATCTTTTAAATTTTTTTTTTTTATCAATACAAATTTATCACAAAATTTTTAGATTCTTTGTAATAGAAAATGAAAAATAGTTGTTTTTTTTAATTTGATTTTTTTAAAATATTTAATACAAATTAAAAATTGAATATTTTTCAAAATATTATCAATATTTTACAATATTTTATAAAAGAAAATTTGATTAATAAAAAAAGTTGATTAACTAATTTTTTTTAATTAATGATTTTAAAATAAAAAATATGTGAAATTTACCATATCGGGCAAACCTCTTTCAATGTATTCATGTTCAACAAGCCACTCAACCAATCATGTAAATCGTTTAATAATGAATTCAACTTTATGGATGCCCCACAAGGTTTGCCAATAATATCCTAAACTTGGTATCTTAATGTCCCTCTACTAAATGGGGGGAATATTTGTCTCATACAAGCACATACCACAACTCAAAATACAAACTAGACTCTACTCAAAATGAAATCATACCTAATGAGCCCCATAATATTTTATTGTGTTGTAATCGTGGAATGTGGGGACCATGTTGGGACATAATTCACATTGATATTAGTTCATGAATACCATTCAAAGGATTTATCCTATCTGTGACCCACAAGATAAAGAGTTTATGATTTCTATAAAAATTGAAAGTTGCATGTAGATAATATCTCAATGGTCCTTTTGGACGCTACTCTCACATATCATCAAATGGTCAAAATATGGGCCCACCCCTAGTCAAAATGTGAGCTAGTCAAAATGAGGGGAATGTCAAACAAACATTCCTCAATCATTACATGTAATGATATAATGATGAATAGACGTGCATGGAACAATGTAAACATCTATTGTTATGATTCAAGATTGATGGAAGTCATTTTTAACCATTTCTAGTTGTCGGTTATATTTTGAGTAGTTAGTATTGTAATATTAGAACTTGTTATCCCCCAAGGGTGACACAAACGTAAAAACATGTGTCTCTTATTTGGGGGGATTATGTTTCCCAAACAGAGATGGAATAATTGGTTGGAAAGAAGTACTTGCATGAGGTGTCATGTTCATATTCTCCAAATCTAGGCAGAGTTTCTCTTGATCTCCACCAGATCTATGGTTGTGCTAGCTTAGTTGTGGTATAGATCACCTTCATCCCTCACTCCTCAAATGATAGATGCACTGTAGATGGTATAGTATGGTTTCAATATGCTTCATTTATACATTCCATGTATCAATGCTCATTTGGATGTGATGATATTTAACTGTATATCTCGTCATAAAGTGGTAAACACCTAATAATATCTAGTAGCACTTCATAACATTACATGGTTTTATTACTTTCCTCGTCATACCTTGGGGAACATGTTTTATGTTAGAAGGGTGTCATTTATTAGGTTAAACTATACTATTGGGTGCTTATCTTAGATAACATAGTCCACATCCCAACCATGTTATCTATTTTGCATCTTCCGAGTATCATCCATTCCATCCATATAAAAAAATTGCATCGAGGTCATGTATGATTTCTCAAAGGTCAAATCGATAAAAGCCTAAATCATTAAAGCCAACAAGGCTAAGAGGTGAAGAACTAAATTCAAAAGCCAAATTATAAAGCTTGAGCAATGCCCCCTCTTATGAGGCCGATGCACCTAATCCTTGGCTTGTCTATGGATATATGAATAAAATGGACTTGCTCGATAAACTAAACATTTAAAGAAAAATGCATAAAGGGGTAGTAAGAAATAGTGTCGAGGATAGGTAACTCAATGTTAAGCTCCCTCTTGAAGGATATTATGTATTAAAAATCCTATCTCGTGAAAGCTAGATGAATGAATAAATGAATAACAAATACATGTACATTTCTAATACTTTTAGGATCATCACACGTAAAAAATTCCCCTTCCCTTTCATCATTATTATCCATATTTTCCTATCTTTTATCTAGGTACTAAGGGAATATGAGTTTTATCCTAGGAATTGATGCATTTATAAGGGTTTATATTGTTCCCATTGGTAATACTTAGGAAAGTATTAAAACTAACCCCTATTTGTTATGTTGTGTTAAAATGTGTCACCATGTGCTACTAATTAATGGCTTGTTAAGAGGATCGACGTATCACTTCAAGTGGGTATTCTGCATTGCAATACATGTACCATTCCTCGGGATCCTTGATGCTTCATGGGGATCCTTGTACTTATATATGACCATATCTATAGATATTGGCATTTGTGACATTTTCCTTGGGATCCATGTACCACATTGGGATACATGTCACTACATTGTGATCTATGATAATTCATCAAGACCGGAGAGAGATGCAATGTCATCACACATGCCACATGGATCACTCACATTCAACCTCCTTTCTTAGTTGGATGTTTCATTCGCACTCATGTGTTAATTTCCCTCCTTGGACCATGCATGGGAGCATTTGATGCATTGGAGGGGTTAGTTACATGATACAGAGGTGGTTACACATGGTTACTTAGAACCTATGATGACGTGGAACCATTATTTATTGATTATTTGAGGAGCGCTCACCTATAGGATCCCACACGTACCTCTCATGATGATTTATTCACTTGGAAGACTCACACATGTGGAGGTGACATCATCTCTTTTGGGGATATTATTACACTTTTGGACCACTTATTAGTTTTAGGGAGTTGGTTGGAGGATGTTGGAGGTCCTTGGACCCTAGTTGACTCATTGTTTCCTCCTTTGATGGGACATTGGTGTTGTTTTTGAGGGGTGCACCTTCACACACTCTCTCTAGCCCACACATGTGGCATATTGTATTGTATTTGGACCTCTTCTATAAGATCGTTTCACTCTTGGAGCATTTTGAGGGATTTGTTATGGCATTGGTTGTATTTTCCCATGGTTTTGACCGAGATAATTGTTTTGAGCTCATGGTACTAAGCTAACACATTATATTGTAGTGTATTTGATGAGGATCTTCACCTATAAAAGGAAGAGACCTACACCATTTCAAATAATTGGAGATTAATGAGAAACTTGGCTTAAAGAGTTATTTGAGTGCCTATTTATTTTCTTGTGTGAATGTCTATCTATTTTTGCAAGGATTAGATAAGCACTTTTCAGGGTTTGTTGAAAGAAAAGGGCTACTACAAGGCCAAAGAAGGGTGAAAAGATCCACTTGGAAGGGTTCTCAAGGTAAGTTTTCTAACCTTCCCCCTTTGATCGTTGAAGTTAGTATTCATGCGTTAAGGTAGGATGTCCTAGGGATCTATCCTTTTGCTTGACCAACTTTTAAGTTCACCTTGATAGTACCAGGAAAGGCTTCTCCATGGACCGATACTCCCATCTAGCCTTGAAGGAAACCTTATAACCCTAGGTAATGTTTGAAGGGAAATCCTCTAGGTTCCATAAACATTACCTCATCTTAAACCCTAGACATCACTTGGATTTGACATATTGACCCTATAGCCCTCCAAAGGCACTAGAATTTCATTATCTTCAACCACTTAAAACCAAAATCAACTTATCCTTTTTGTTTTGACAATCTAGGGTTTTACCATGTATAGTTTACATGTTAGATTGTATTGAGCTTCATTTCCATACCTTTCACATAATCAATGCTAGAATGTTTCTCCATATAACTCTCTTCTCGTTAGCATTTGATTTATAAGGGTTTAGATCTAATCAATCGTTTTCTTATCTCCCTTAAAATATCAAACCCTAGTGAAAACATTGCATATTCATTTCAAATATGATATAATCTTTCTTTGATTCCCTATTAATTTGTAAGAATAAACAATGGGACAAGTATTTGTAGATGGTCTAGCGCAGTTATAACTGAGCAGTTCACAATGTTATAGGCTTTTCTCCTTTCAAAATCTACTACATGGTTCAACCGGTTGTGCTCTATGAGATCCTAGTTCTTCGGCCACATGTTCTTTCTCCTCACTAGTAGAAGGAACAACAACATGTTGCTTCGATGCACAACAAAATGGATGTGATCCATGCATAGGTTTAGTGTGATCTTACCGACACCCTCACCAAGTATAAGCTCCAACAAAACCGATATCATTTCCAACATAGTTCAAGGTGGGGGACAAAGTTTAGCTTCATTTAACAAAACAATGCTTCAAAGGGTAGCAATGCCACAAGTTATAGCCTCTTTGCTATGGCATGTGTAACATTATTCAATGGGTAACTCCTAAAGCCTTCAAGTTGGACTTACCAACTCAACTCAACATACGTCCGATGAGTAATGTGAACCATCTCAAGCTCTATGAACCACCCCAACTTAAATAGGAATCCCATATATCCCATCCCACTCATAATATTCCCGATTTCCAAACTCCATTGGCTACAAACACATTACTAGAAACAAATACATTCCCTCCATCACGGTTCCAAAACTTATTATTTAATGGGCTAGTGTGGACATCTTTTGAATCAAGCTAAATGGTTCATGAGTACATAATTTCATGATCAATTTATGAATCTATGGGAAAAAGCAAGAATGCTTTTAACTTTAACCTAGGAGATATTAATATAATTCGACATCGATGAAACCATTTTTTACCATTTCTAGTTACCTTTTGTATTTCCATCATTTAGTATTATAATATTAGAGTAGTTGGTAATTAGCGGAGTGCCCAACATTAAATAAAACTCCTTCTTATATTTGATTTGGAATAAGGGAAAAAACGCAATTCGTGTGAGTTTGCTTTTACCCGATTGTTGTTTTCTTTATATTCTTTTTCTTGAAAATATCAATTATATCATATATCACACATTATGATGATAAATTTTCATAATCATGGTAAAACACAAGAAGAAAATAACGTAATTATTAAACGATCCTCAATGTTTTGATAGAATTTAAAGTTATATTTGATTGCGTAAACTTTGAAATATTTATAAAATAAAATATCTGAAATTTTAATAATATTTATATTCTTTTTCTTGAAAATATCATTTATATCATATAACACACATCATTATGATGATAAATTTCCAAAATCATTGTAAAACAAAATTTTAATAATATTTATATTTTTTTCTTGAAAATATCATTTATATCATATATCACACATCATTATGATATTATGATGATAAATTTCCAAAATCATTGTAAAACACAAGAATAAAATAACGTAATTAATTAAACGAGAATTTAAATTTCCTTTATATTTGATTTGTATTTATATTTGATTAGATAAACTTTGAAATATTTATAAAATGAAATATCTGAAATTTTAATCATATATTATTTATGCATAATTTAAAAGTAAAATAGAAATGATAATGGTTAATTTAGATTTTGAAAATTTTAAGTAGAATTGTATAAATCTAGATATTAATAATTATTAACAATGTTATATGTGTAAATTGAAATCTTGAAATCCCTTTTAAAATAAATTGATAAACAAAAATTGTGAAATATGACTAATATTAGTCATATTCATTTCACTCCAAAGTATAATTGAATTCCAATACATGTTTTTTTAGACTTTTAAATAAATTTTTTATCAAAGCTACTTAATATCACCTAATTAATTTTATATCAATAATAATATTATATATTTATATTATTAGATAAATAAAGTTGTTATACTAAAATTTTAAATGAAAGTACATTTCTCTTATATTTGCCCCACTCCCACCCTCATACATTTCTCTTATATTTTCCCCACCCCCACCCTCATATGAGAGTGGGGATATGAAGGTGGAGGTGGGGCAAATATAAGAGAAATGTATATAGGGTGGGGGTGCGGCAAATATAAGAGAAATGTATTATTACATTTCTCTTATAATTAAATGTATATGGGGTGGGGGCAAATATTTATTACATTTCTCTTATATTTGCCCCACCCTCACCCTCATATATAATTATAAGAGAAATGTATAATACGTTTCTCTTATATTTTTCCCACCCCCACCCTCACCCTCACCCTCATATAAGAGAAATGTATATGTGGAGATATATGAGGGTGGGGATGGGGCAAATATAAGAGAGATGTATTATACATTTCTCTTATATTTGCGGGTGGGGGTGGGGAAAATATAAGAGAAATGTATATGTGGGGATATATGAGGGTGGCGGTGGGGAAAATATAAGAGAAATGTATAATACATTTCTTTTATATTTGTCACATCCTCATCCTCATAAAAAAATTTCAAAACTACTTAATATCACCTAATTAATTTTATATCAATAATAATATTATATATTTATATTATTAGATAAATAAAGTTGTTATACTAAAATTTGAAAGTTAGACCAATAGATTTTAAGAATTATGTATAATTTTCATACCCTTATATGTAGCATTTATATTATATTAAGTTTTAAATATTGATGACTTTTAAACTATGTTGCATGGGTTTCTAAAACGTGGGAATGTTAGGAAGTGAATACCAGTGTCCGAAAAGGCTAGATGTTTATCCCAAATTTGAATACATTTCTCTTATATTTTCCCCACCCTCACCCTCACAGAGAAACCCCCACGCTCATAGAGAAATGTATTGTGTAATAGATTTCTCTTATATTTGCCCCACCCCCATCCTCATATACATTTCTCTTATATTTTCCGCACCCCCACCCTCAAAGAGAAATGTATTGTATGACACATTTTTCTTATATTTTCCCCACCCCCGGAAAGGTGGGGCAAATATAAGATAAATGTATTATACAATACATTTCTCTTATATTTGCCCCACCCCCATCCTCATATATGAGGGTGGGGGTGGGGAAAATATAAGAGAAATGTATTATATAATACATTTCTCTTATATTTTCCCACCCTCATATACCCCCACCCTCATATATAAGGGTGGGGTGGGGCAAATATCAAAGAAATGTACTGTATAATACATTTCTCTTATATTTTCCCCATCCTCATATATAAGGGTGGGGGTGGGGCAAATATCAGAGAAATGTATTGTATAATACATTTCGCTTATATTTACCCCACCCCCACCCTCACCCTCATAGATTTCTCTTATATTGCCCCACCCCCACCCTCATATATGGGGGTGGGGAAAATATGAGAGAAATGTATTATGAGGGTGGGTGTGGGGCAAATATAAGAGAAATGTTTAATACATTTCTCTTATATTTTCCCCACCCTCATCCTCAGCCTTATAAAAAATTGTCAAATCTACTTAATATCACCTAATTAATTTTATATCAATAATAATATTATATATTTCTATTATTAGATAAATAAAGTTGTTATACTAAAATTTGAGCTTCATTTAAAATTTGAAAGTTAGATCAATAGCTTTTAAAAATTATGTATAATTTTCATACCCTTATATGTAGCATTTACATTATATTAAGTTTTAAATATTGATGGCTTTTAAACTATGTTGCATGGGAAGTGAATACTAGTGTCCAAAAAGGCTAGAAGTTTATCCCAAATTTGTAGGAAAGGTCAAATTATGATAATAATACAATTTTAGATTATAATGTATAGAGATAATAATACAATTTAAATTCATTTCAATCGAATTAGAGGTCAACCGGAACAATTCTATTGTCTATTAAAATTGAAATATAGTATATAAGACTTTACTAAGTTAATATATTAAATTATATTTAGGAATTAATAAGTACCTATTTCCAAATGTATTAAAATCTACAAAATTAAAACTTGTATTTTTGAAATAACTATAACATCAAAATTTAATAATTTTTAAAATTAAATTTTACATATACAAACTCCCACCATCTTTGTAAATTTGAATCATTGTTCTCTTTTTTATTGAAAAAAACTTAAAATAAGAAAAAAATAAATGATTGAAGAAAATGCTTTCCATCGACATGGTGTTGCTTTATCGGAATTTCATGTTTATTCAACTATAAAGTCAACATTATTAAATTTTTTTAATCTAAATAATTTTTCAAATAAGATTTACCTTTAGTTTAGTCTTTGTTTTATAGTGATATTTTGAATAATATAATAAAAATATTTGTAATAAATTAGGTGTTTGCAATAATTGAAACAAAATGCATTTAATTTAATAATACCTAAAATGGGTGCTCATTAATACCAAAAATATAATTTTAATTTAAATATTTTTACACTTAAACTAGTTTCCAAGCTCTCATTTCTTTGAAGTTAAAGCTTCCAAAAAGCTCCCAAATTCCCTAAACATGTTTTAGGAATGTTGGGAGTGGCTCTAGTGCAACTATGCTTTTAAATGTGAAATTCAAATACTTCTTAATGTGAACTTAATTTAACATACAATGGTTTAAAATGTGGAGATATTAAATAAGTAAAATAAAAATCCATATAGATTATATGTCAATTTAAATACAATAAGATGATTTCTCAAATTTTGTCATCCAAAACATTATGAAATAAATATAACACAATTAAACACTAAACAACTAAAGATATAATAAAGATAGATATAAATTACATCAATAAAATATATATTTTTATTTTTTTATTAATTAAAAAATAATAAGTTGAATGTAAATATTTAGATTATTAAAAAAAATTAAAACTATGCTAATTATAATATTACTTAAAATATAAGATTAGATGTTAAATTTATGAAATATTAAAAATAATTAAATATAAATATAATGACTAATAAAAAAAAGATTAGACTTTTCACTCTAATTTTAAATTTTAGAAAAGAAAATTTTAAGTGCATGAAATTGATGGATGGAAAATCTAATTTTATTCAACAAATAAAAATATTAAATTGTGTGAAAATCCTATAAAAATTATTAAAATAAAAAGTCAAATAATAAAAAAATTAAATATAAATATTAATAACATAAATATTTTAAATATAAATTAAGTTGGGTGGAAGTTTAATGGGCCTAATGGTTAAGAACATGTGTTTCCTCTTAAGAGGTCACAAGTTCAAATACAGAGGGGGGTAAGGTATGTATACCTTCGTAGACTTTACCAGTCAAATCGTTGGGTGGGGGTGGAGGGAAATATTAGAGAAAAAGTAGGATGGTGGGGGGGGGTGATATTAGAAAAAGTATATTCTATCATATACTCACATATGAGGGTGAGGGTGGGGGTGCAAGGAAATATTAGAGAAAATGTATTCCCTCATATATGAGGGTCGGGGTGCGGGGAGATATTAGAGAATAAGTTTTATCGAATATTTCCCTCCACGTCCACCCTTATACGTTTTCTCTAATATTTCCTTGACATTTTCTCTAATATTTCCCCCACCCTCACCCTCATAACAAAAAAATTAAATGAAGTTGTTTTAAAAAAAATGAAACTAAAAATATAAAATTGATGGAATTTTTAAAAATTAAAATTAAGTAGATAAAAAGTGTAATTTTTTTATAACAAATAATTAAAAAAATAATAATAATAACCTAAATACAAATCTTAATAAAAATAAATGCAAGTACCATCATCATATATGAGATAGTTTTAAGTTTAAAATTCAATTTATTTATGTGATGATGATAATGATAATGATGATTAACGTCCACTGAGACCAATTGGTTTATCAGGCCTTAAGAAGGTAAGAGATTACTTCAATTTCTTTAAAATTGTATTTTTGTGCTCAAAAATCATTAAGAGAATAATTCCAAGATCACCATAGTTTTGATGACTATTGGGATCTAATATGGCTATAGGTGGGGAAATACAAGAAAAAGTGTTTTTCATCTTTTACCTTCTTAGTGTCACAAAGGTGACAGATTGTCTTGTCCCACAATGTTTTTGGAGTTGTGATACAGGCGCCAAACAGGGACCTGCATAGACCCGAAGATAATCTAGTGTGCTTCAGTTTTATTTCACACTCTGCCAGCTTAAAACTCTCCAAAGCCTTTGGAGCCACTCCTAGGCTCTATTTCTATCTCTGGCACTTTAGCTAACTCTAGCCCTTCCTCCATATCTGTTGACTTATACCAAATGTAACTCAATTCAAGACTTTCTCGTTCGATACTTGGTGCTTACTATCACTCCACTTTCAATCCATTTAACCACCATTTCAAATCTTAAGAGCTTATCGCTCTTCGACTCAAGCGCTTACCATCAATTTCCACACAACACAGATGACCATCCTAAATGCCCAAGGGCTCAAAATCGAGTGCTTACCACCAACCTTCACACGATTCAAACAACCATATCATAGGCTTTCCATTCGTTTTCAAGGGTGTATTAGGCTTATACAATAGCGTTTGGACTATCTCACTTTAACATTGCAAGCACTCTGTCTCATCACCCCTTCTCAGACCATGCAATCGTCACCCATGTCCGCAGGTTACATGCTCAAAATCTTAAGACTCTCTCGCTTATCATTCAAGAACTTCCATCATCACTTCACAATATATGTGACCGTCATCTATGAGGTTTTCTTTTTTTGACCATCGATCTCTGCTTGAAAAGAAAGACCACGATTTCCCACCGTTCATCTCTAAGCTGACACTGCTATACGATTTTCCTAAGTCGACCTTTGACCATTTGCCACCGCTCGATCAACATTGCAACACACAGTTGTCATAGGATTTTTCTGTGTATAATGCTTTCAACTGCCTCTGCGTATTTGGTTCCCTTCAATCGCCTTCTCATTACTTCCAACCTGTCTTTTCATCTATCAGTTGGTTTATATTCTCTGCACACCATTTAGGTATCGATGAATACACTCGGATGACCTTCCTATGGAATTCATACCCTGACTTGCCACTCCTTTTTTTTAAAACCCAGAACTCTGTTCTCTATTCTCTACTGCAACCCCTATTCGACAAGAAGCTTATCTAGAAACCCCTCGCCTCTTCCACAGAGATACACATTATCCAAATAAATTTCACCAAATTATACCAAGTCTACAAAGACTTTTGCAAAGACCTGGAACCATATACATTCTATCTAAGCTCACAATAACTAGAATTTCATATACAGAGGCTCTACCCGGTTATGCATCACTGACCGTGATTTCTTTCATGAAATTTTGCCTAGTATTGTTACTCATTTTAGTAACAGGTCTTCATGTACTGGTTAGCTACCAATTTCCTTTGCCCATTACTAATCATCAGACTGTTCAATTACTTCATTCACACAGACTGTAAAAGAACCAATAACCATCATATAATGAATCTTTATTTCATTAACATAATGAACTGTGCATACATCATTTTAACAAAATCCTAGCTATGGCATGATACTTGATTCAACTGGCCATCCTCTTGCTATCCAAAAAAACAAAAAAACCCCTTCGCTGAGTTTTTCTAACCCTACCATGTCTCCCTTCTCTCAAGAGTTCTTCTTGATTAAAAGCCTTACAAATCTGAGCTTATCTAGCTCTTCAACAGACTCCTACAAATCAACCACTAATTCTATTTTTAGAAAACGAAATTTACATCCTCTATGACTCATTTAACTGTTAGCTATAAGCAAGCTAATTCCCTGCTCAAGTCATCCCATCTTTTAAGGAATTTGTTACATGACTCAACACTCACTAACACTTATTAAATTCTCTATCTATGCTCACTAAGAAATAAAATGCTTTTTACATGAGATTTTACAATGCCTTGTTACAATAGGCCCCTCCTTGGGCTGATGTCTAGACCTAAAGGTCTGATCTTACATTTTGAACTGACCTTGAAAGCCAATGCTCCTGCATCAGACTCCCAAAGTAGAAAGAAGACATGATCACCTGATCATGTACCTTTAGTCTTCATATTTCCCTGGATCCCAAATTCTGGTTTGTTGTTGTCCATGAGCTGCATTGTCTTCATTTATCTTTAGTTGCAACCTTCCAAGCTTCCATACCTTATGCTGAAGTGATCCATTGTCCTTACCTTCATTGTTCTTTACTTTCCAATCAAGTCCATAGTGGACTGTTTTCTTCATTCTGTTGTAACTCTTCTTAGGTATCTACATTTTTTCCATAGTTCACCTATGGTCTTTTCCAATTCATTTTGTTGATGCAAACAACTCTTGTCTTCTTCACTATGTCACTACACTCTGTTGCACTTTATCCATTTATCTCGAAACTTTTGATTCTCTTATTCAACTCTTCTTGCTTCAATTTCTGCTTTTACTCCTGAGCTTGCTTCAAATGTTGTCTCAGGTATTGCTGTAGATATTTCTCTTGATACTGATTCTACCCTTACTTCCTGTATGCTTTGATAAGCATCTCCCTCTGCAATATCCTTCTCATTTTCTTTGCCTACAAATTTATTTTCAAAAAGTAATTTGTCTTTCATTTTTCTATTTGCAGCAACATAATCAATCAATCCTTCCTACATACTAGTTAGCACATCATAGAATTGTGAGCCAGTATCTATTCTTGTCTCTCTTACAACATGAGACATTTCTCCTTCATCAACTACAACTTCTTCCTCTTTCTCAAATACTTTCAGATAGTATTTTAAACATTCATTCTCTTCAAACCATTCATCAGTATGCTTCCTTTCAGGGTCAACACAACTCTTCCCTGGCTCTGTCAAAATAGAATTCTGATTTTCTATTTTTGTGACAGTCCCAATTGTCTTTCCAACAATCTTCTGTTGGCTATTTAAGTAAACCAATTGTTCCCTGACCCCAACATCAACAGGTTCTTTCATACAAGACATGACTGTCTCATCTTCCTCAAGGATGTTTCCCTTATTAAGTAAGAAATCTATGAATTTATTTTGCTGCAACAATTGTTCTTGGTCTTCATCAGAAAGACTCTCTTCATGATACTTTATTTGACAATATTCGACTTCATTTAAGACAACTCCAAGAGATGGATTGCCTTCTGCAACTCCTGCAAACACACTTAAATTGTCAATTTCAAAACTACAAGACCCAATGGTCTCATTTGATGGTCCAATCATCAAATATTTCTTTGGCTACTCCAAGTCTTGTATAAGACTCAGAAAATCCTCACTTTCTTTCTCCTCAGCTTTCTCAATCATAACATATGAATGCTTGCTATCCTCCTCTTTCAGTTCTTGGTCATCATCATATGCCAATTCCTCCTTGTTTCCAGCTTGCACAATAGGTTGGAAACCATTAGTTTCACTCGAATGTGTATGTGCATGTACATGAGACTCAGTTGTCCCATTTTCTTCCAAAACATAATTCAGATTCTATTTAACTTCCTCCTTCTGTATGACAACATCAACAAATTGTCCTCATTCATTCATTGTACCTACATACATACACAAAATATCATATTTAAAACACTGAGACCTCTTGGCCTCACTTGAAGTTTCAGTCTTCAAGTCTTCTCCTAGATACTCAATTTCCTTGAGCATCTCATCCTCCCATTGAGTATTTCTCAGTTGCTCCTTTCTCTTCTATAGCTTATGCCACTTCAACTTTCTTCTCATGAGGAAACCACATCTTTGGTCTTCCTCCTCCTTTTGTAACATCTCCATCAGTACTCCTATACGGACTTCTATCTCAACCTTCTCCCTCTCATACTCTTCATCAGTCATTCTTCTACATATGCCATTTGCCTTGGCATATTTTGTCTTCCTTTAGTGGCTGCCTTCTGAACTTCTTCTACGACTCTTGATAGTCATCTGCTTGAGTTTTATTTCACTCTTCTATGAGCTTCACTCACAACTCATCTTCTCTTGAGAATACAACTGTCCTCTTGTATTTCACCATCAGCTGAAATACTAAGTTCTTGGCCACACTTCACTTCCACTCAGAAGCCTTTACCCATATCCTTCATCATTGTCTTCAAAGACTACGACTTCTTGTTGAGATGCCTCACTAATTATTGTTACCTGCATATCAATGATATTAAAAACAAAGACCATTCCCAAGCTTTCAAAATCTTGTTATTGCCAAATTTCTATGGCCACTCCCACACTTTTGTTTAGCTTCAATCTCTTGAATGAACTTTGCCTTCTCCTTCCTTTGCATGCATACACTCCTCCCAAAGTAGATATATCTGTCAGAGGCCTCACTGTTCAGGCTACAAGCCTCTTCTTCTCTTACATGCAAATCTACTTAACTCATAAATCTCCTCTACAGACTGTTTGTCTGTCTTCTTGCCTTCTCAAGAACATTCCTGCTCTGATACTAACTGATACAGGCCCCAAATAGGGACCTGCATAGACTTGAATATAATCTAGTGTGCTTCAGTTTTATTTCACACTCTGCCAGCTTAAAACTCTCCAAAGCCTTTGGAGCCACTCCTAGGATCTATTTCTATCTCTGGCACTTTAGCTAATTCTATCCCTTCCACTATATCTGTCGACTTCTACCAAATGTAACTCAATTCAAGACTTCCTCGTTCGGTACTTGGTGCTTACTATCACTCCACCTTCAATCCATTTAACCACCATTTCAAAGCTTCATAGCTTATCTCTCTTCGAATCAAGATTTTACCATCAATTACCACACAACACAGGTGACCATCCTAAATGCCCAAGGGCTCAAACTCGAGCGCTTACCACTAAACTTCACATGATTCAAACAAACATATCATAGGCTCTGCATTCGTGTTCAAGGGTGTATCAGGCTTATACAATAGCGTTTGGACTATCTCACTTTAACATTGAAAGCACTCTGTCTCATCACCCCTTCTCCGACCATGCAATCATCATCCATGACCGAAGGTTACATGCTCAAAATATTAAGACTCTCTCGCTTATCATTCAAGCACTTCCATCATCACTTCACAAATATATGTGACCATCATCTATGAGGTTTTATTTTTTTGACCATCGATCTTTTCTTGCAAAGCAAGACCAAGATTTCCCACCGTTCATCTCTAAGATGACTCTACTATACGTTTTTTCTAAGTCGACCTTTGACCGTTTGCCACCCTTCGATCAACATTTCAACACACAGTTGTCATAGGATTTTTCTGTGTATAACGCTTTCAACTGCCTCTGCATATTTGGTTCCCTTCAGTCGCCTTCTCATTGCTTCCAACCTGTCTTTTCATCTATCAGTTGGTTTCTTTTCTCTGCACACCATTTAGGTATCGATGAATACACTCGGACGACCTTCCTTTGAAATTCATACCCTGACTTGCCACTCCTTTTTTTTTAAACCCAGAACTCTGTTCTCTGTTCTCTACTGCAACCCCTATTCGACAGGAAGCTTATCTAAAAACCCCCCTCCTGTTCCACATAGATACGCGTTATCCAAATAACTTTCACCAAATTATACCAAGTATACAAAGACTTCTACAGAGACCTGGAACCATATACGTTCTATGTAAGATCACAATAACTAGAATTTCATATACAGAGGCTCTACCCGGTTATGCATCACTGACCGAGATTTATTTCATGAAATTTTGCCTAGTACTGTTACTCATTTTAGTAATAGGTATTCATGTAATGGTTAGCTACCAATTTCCTTTTCCCATTTCTAATCATCAGACGGTTCAATTACTTCATTCACACAGACTGTAAAAGAACCAATAACCATCGTATAGTTAATCTCTATTTCATTAACATAATGAATTGTGCATCCATCATTTTAACGAAATCCTAGCTATGGCTTGATACTTGATTCAACTGGCCATCCTCTTGCTATCCAAAAAAACAAAAAAACCCCTTCACTGAGTTCTTCTAACCCTACCCTGTCTCCCTTCTCTCGAGAGTTCTTCTTGATTAAAAACCTTACAAATCTGAGCTTATCCAACTCTTCAACAGACTCCTACAAATCAACCACTAATTCAATTTTTAGAAAATGACATTTACATCCTCTATGAATCATTTAACTTCTAGCTATATGCAAGCTACTTCCCTACTCGAGTCATCCCATCTTTTAAGGAATTTGTTACATGAATCAACACTCACTAACACCTATTAGATTCTCTATCTATGCTCACTAAGAAATAAAATTCTTTTTACATGAGATTTTACAATGCCTTGTTACAATAGGCCCCTCCTTGCGCTGATGTCTAGACCTAAAGGTCTGATCTTACATTTTGAACTTGACCTTGAAAGCCAATGCTCCTGCATCTAGTTGTCCAATGCACAATTTCACTATGTAGCTCGTGAGAGTTTGTTCTTATTTTAGCAATAATAATATTCTCACACCACATATTCTCCTTAAGTTTCAAAGTGATAATATTTGTAATATTATTGATATTCTTCATGATGGATTCTTCTTGTATTCCCCAATGATTTAGCCAAGATTTGACATCTTTATTCCATCCCCATTTGAGTCGTTGGTGGTTTTGGCTAGAGTTTGAAGCAATTTTTGGGAGCCTCTTGTCATCTATGTTGTTTATCTTGTTCTTGTACGTTAAGTATCTAATCATAGAAATGGTCTCAATGGGGGAAGACTTGCTTCTATGAGGAGGATATGATAGGATGTATTGTCCTTAATTTTGAGATTATAAATTATAAGTTTCTTTTGGATCTATTTTATCTTTCTCCAAGATTCTCTAGATATACTGCAACCCCAAACTTCACATCCATATAAGATAACTAGAGTGACAAGAGTGTGAAAGAGGAGTTTGATTTTTATCCCAAAGCCAAAGATCTGCTGATTTGCAATTGTTTTCGAGGCCATAGTAATCTTTCCACCCTCCATTTATCATTTTTTCAATGCCATAGTTCCAATTGAGCTTGTGGTGGACATTGATTCCAAGATACTTGTATGAAGGAACTTCCTCCAAGCTATATTTGTCATAAACAAAAGTATAGTAGTTGATCCTTTTGGTTTTAATTACTGTAACCTTTGTTTTGTCAGTGTTCACAGTCATTCCCATGCTAAAGAAAAATTCCTTGAGGATTATTAGTTGCTTACCTAGGTCATAGGGACTCTTTTCCATAAGAACAATATCATCAGCATAAAGAAAGAGGATGATGACTATACTAGTGAGAGTCGGCCAACACAACCTGTGTCCTCCAAACAATCTTCTAACTTATCAATATAGATACCGAAAAGGGTAAGGGATAGGGGAAAACCTTTCTTGACTCCTATATTACAGTTAATTTCTTCCAACCAGCCCTCAGTGTTCCTAAACTTGGCAATAACTTTATCATATAGCCTTATTGCAACAACTCTTAAATCGAAAAAGACTTTAATATCTTTTAACCTATTCCAGAGGTTAGTCCTCGGCATAGTGTCAAAATATTTTCTAAAATCAACAAAACAATAAAGGAGATCAATTTTATCATTACGACACTCCTCTGCAATGATGTCGAGTGTAACAAGGTGGTCCATAGTGGAATGGTAGCCTCTAAAACCAACATGGCATCTAGCTCTTTTTCCATGGATTTCTAGCCATGTGTTGATCTTCTTTTCCAAAATACTTCCATATAGCTTAGCTAAAATGGGGCTAATCCTAATGGTCCTATAATTAGAGGGATTGCTTTTATCCCCACTTTTAAAAATAGATACAATGAGGCTTTGATTCCAAGGTTTTGGGAAGCATTATTGGATAGCTAAGTTGAAGAGATTATGTATGTGAGGGATGAGGATAAGTCCTCCAATTTTTAATATTTCAGCTTCGTAACCTTCGATGTCCAATTTTTAATATTTCAGCTTCATAACCTTCGATGTCCTTAGCCTTTCCTTTTGAGAGTTGCTTAACCCAAAACTTAATTTCTTCTATAGGAAACACGTCATCCTTTGCAGAGTTGTTTGGCATGTTGTCCATGACGTTAGGGGATTCACATAGATTTTTAAGTTATAAATTTTAGTCCTTCAAGGGAATATTATTATTATCTTTAGTTTTACTAGTTAGAATTTGCCTCTAGAATTTCTTAGGATCTATCTTAAATAGGTACAAAAGTTTCTCTTTCTTTTTGTTTATATATATATATTCTCAGTTTAATTAAGGTTTTGTATCTATTTATCTTATCATATTTTAAAAATGCATTGCAAGCATCCCTAATAACTTTTCTAGCAATTTTACATTCATTATCATACATGTATTATTTTTCTTTTTAATTAGCACCTTAATAGAAAAATTGTTAACTAAAATAAAAAGGTAGATATGAGTTAGTTAATAAAATATTTCTAAAGGAAAAAAATAAATAATAAATATATAAATTGACAATTTTGATAATTACAAATAAAAATATTTTAAAATAATTTAACACTATCCAATTAAATATAAATTATCAACATTACTACATCACTACAAGATACCTTTATAAATATTTGTAATTACCATAAAAATAAACCCAGTGAAGTTATCTTTAATTTATACTTACTCTTAATTACACAATTTTTTTTTATTTTTTTAAAATTTTAAACCCAATGAAGTTATCTTTAATTTATACTTACTCTTAATTACACAATTTTTTTTTTTTTTTTAATTTTATGTAATTTTTATAAGTAAATTTTGTTTTTTTTTTGAAATTCTTTTGTTTGCTAACTTATATAATTTGCATAAGTAAACATTATTTTTTAATGGAAAGTCTTTTTTAAATTAGATTGTTTTTTTTCAAAATTGACATTTACATATTTTTATTATGAAATTTTATCAAATAAGGATATTTTATGATGGTTTAAAATTAGAATCGAGGAAAAAATAAAATCATGAAAAAAAAATTATTTAACATTTAAAAAATTACCAAATATAAATCTAAATTAAGATGGTTTAAAATTAGAATCGAGGAAAAAATAAAACCATAAAAAAAATTTATTTAACATTTAAAAATTACCAAATAAAATTGATATTGTCAATGATTAATTCATTCCAATCAATATAAAAACTTTCATATATTCATTTTAAAATCATTTAATTGTATAACATCTTTATTCTATTTAAACTCAAATAACATACTTGCAAAGAAACATTTAAATTATATATGATTTTTTTTTTCAACTTCTTATCTACATATATGACGGAATAAGAGTCCTTTTAAAACCTATTTAACCTCATCCACATTACCACTCAAAATTGTAAATAGCTTCTATTGATACACTTGAAGTATGTGTATGTGTAATAAGATTCTTACACAACGAGTTAGCCTCCAAGTTTCATCAGTGTAGAGTGCATGCTACTGGCCGGAATTTAAGTGGTTTTTTTTTTTTTTTTATTAGCATATTAATGGTCTTCCGATGTTATAAATGGGATTTGGATATGTATAATTTTAAATGAAAAATTAAAATGATGATGAGGTGGTGTGATACAGAGTTAGAGGAAAAAAGAAAATTAAGGTATTATAAGGATGTAATCAATCATAATCTAGAACATAATGGGCTCCATAATGAAATTAGGAGTTGGTCAATTTCTAAAAAGTTATGGGATAAAAGAATGGATCAACTTTGTGACACTAAGAAGGTTGAAGATGAAAAGCACTTTCTCTTAGATTGTCCAACCTATACCCACATTAGATCTCAATTTCAAAATATGTGTCA
>JASDQU010102701.1:44566-102695 GCA_032191745.1 Picea mariana
GTTTTTATCCTAAGTCCTTTTGGAAGGACACGTGATTTCCCAAGTGGTGGGAGGAACGCATGCTGGTGGAATGCATGCAGTCCCATGGGTGACAAGTGTCAACCCTGACGCATGCACTAAAAGGTTGGGACGAGCCGTGACAAGGGTTCCTCCTCCTCCATTTGACCCGGTACGGCCCTGAGTGTGAGGGGCGCGAGCTTGTCTGCAAGAGACCTCGTGCAATCCTGAAACGGGGGGGAAAAAGCCTGTGTTTGTTCTACGAAATCTGTGTACACCCTCTATTCTGAGAGCCGAGAAGATTGTGTTCGTCTGAAAATCCAGTTCACTCCTTACCCGTTTGGAACCAGGGAGTCTGTGTAATTCCCTGCGTGGATTGTTGTCACGCGTTCCCAGAATCAACACTGTGAGACCTTGCCGCCATTGCTGAGCTTGTGTGAGAAGCCCGAGTCTGTATTCCCGGTTGACTGTGGTGGTCACGCAGTGCTAGTCTGCGCGTGGCATACTGGCTAGAGTAAGCCATTTTTGAGCTTGTGTATGACCCCTCTCCAGGTGAGGGAGGTGGTTGATGTTGGAAGAGGCAGGTTGTCAGGCCTGCGAGCAACTCTTTCCAGGTGAAAGAGTTTGTTGGGAAGTGGTTTCTTCCAGAGAGTGTCCAGCACCAGCTACGGGCTCTGAGACTTCCTGATCCGGCCTGTTGCCGAGACCCAGATAGGGAGGTTAGCACCGATGGACTGTGCGTGTGAACGTGTATACTCCCGGGTGGAACAGGCATGTGGGGAATGAGAGTCTGGTAGTAGTGGGCGTAAGATGGCATCTTTGGGAAGAATCCTTTCAGATATTTTTGTGTTGTTTTCCCTGTAACCTCAACCTAGCCTAGGATTCCTTGCCCTGGGGTGGAGCTCAGTCCCAGCTCGGGGGTGACCCACTGTTGAGATGATGAGCAGTGTGGTCTAAGGCTGGGAGGTTCATGGAAGGCCTGCACTTGGTTGGTGGATTTCACCACTGTTACAAGATAAGTATCTAACTATGTTCTTATCACATTTTGGCATGACTGTGTTGTATATATTATCATGTTTTCCGCTGTGTATATGAATTAGTATGAAGTGTTATTGATTGTTAATTATGGCAATAATTCATATGAATACTCTGTGTAATGTGTTTACTTATTTAAATGCATGTGGAGTATATACTGGACTGTATGTGTTATGTGAAAAGTGTGTACAGATTGTTACATAGTGCGTTAAAAGCCTTGGTAAGCAAAAAGGTACACTACACAAGAGATGGGCATATTCTTGATTGGATACAATCTTATGAAGGAATTTCCCCACTAATCAAATCTAGTTCAAATATTTTGATAGCCTTGGGGACTTAAAACCACCCTCCTAGAATAAAACCAAGGCCCTTCTAAATGTTGGTGTAACAAAAAGAAAAGAAATATAGATTTATTTCAGCATATTACATGGTTGATTTTAGAATTGATATTAGTGATATAGTGCGTGTGTGCTACTTGATTTACGAAAACAAACAAACACTCTTTTTTTAATTGGCAAAATCACCAACTAGGGTAGGCTCATACATGCATGACAAGGGGCGATTCCGACCGCTACCACTATAACCTCCAAGTGCACCACAACATGCCCCAAGCACGACACACGGGTAAGTCAAAGTTTCCATATGTTGACCTCACATAATGGAGTGACTTAACAGTGCACTCCATCACTGACTGATCGACACCCTGTAGGCACAAACAAATACTTCGAAAAGATGAGTACTAAAAAATAAATGGATTCTCTTTCATTATATTTTGATTCACTTTTTCTCAAATGAAAACAAACATCAAGCAATAACAAGCATCTTCAATCAATAGAAAATAGTCACCAGTAAGGGGGAAATTGCTACTAAAAGTCAAAAAGAAAGAAGATTACTTAAAAACTTGAAAAGATATTTTTCCTATATGCTCTTTCTACTTTAAAAACTCAAAAAAAAAATTAGCATCAGAAATATACAAGCGTTCCAATGGAGGGTGAAAACTACACGAAAAATTATAAAAAAACATGATTTCATCCCTATCAAAGAATAATCCCTAAAATGGGATAATAGAGGAACTACAAATGTTGAAAATAAGCCAATATGACCATTATAGAATTGATTACTCAAAACATAAGCATTAGTATGAAAAAATTCACAAAAAGAATAAAAAAACAAATCAAAAATGCACCTAGAAAATGACTTGGTGTTGACCTTCAGACAAAGACATACAAAATGCAAACAAAAATCAATAAATCCCCAAGAAACCCAAACCAATTAACTAAAGAAAAAAATTTAATATGATCACAAGTTCTTCCCCGAGGAAGACGCATTCTTTGTATACTTAATTCTAGAAAGGAGATGGCTAAATAGATCCCAGTGGCATATTGTTATACTAGTGCACATGAAGTAAAAGTTATTAAATAAAAGGATGGATCCTCCTAGGATTTTTGCTTCATTATTATGGTCCATTACTTTCAGGAATTCTAGAAATTTTGCACATTGGGCATTACCAAAGTGATTAGGATTGACCAAATCAATTAGAAAAACACAACAATATTGACATTGTATACTAGGGTAACTGATCCAAGTGGATATTGGTGGCCACCCACCTATTCTACTAGCTCAAAGAACGATTTTTCATTTTGGTAGTTTTTATTTCTATATTGTTTTGGGTCCCGGACTTTCGGGGCCATTTTTAGGCCCTAAATGACATTTTTTTGATGTTGCGGGCCTTGGCCTAGTCGAAATGTGTACTCCACGACTAGACCTTTCCAACATGTTATCGAGTGCGCCAAACTAATATCGTATACAAAAGTTACGGCCCTAGGAAGTTGATGTATCAACTAACCCCATCAGGGCCCACAAACTTTTTTGTGCTTCATCTCCTATGGTTAGGTTTTTTTATTTTTAGGGGAGTAAGGGAATAAGGAAGACTCCATAATGATTGCTTACTCCCTTAATTATGAGCTTGGAGTCTCCTATCACAATAATTTCCTTATATCGTCTAAATTCAATTAGTTTCATTATGTTATATAGATCTAATGCCTCAGCCTAATTATTTATTGGTCATCCTAACCCCCATGGAAACGATATTCTTTCAATTCCTTCGGGACCAAAGATAACCCCTCTCCCCACTCTTGTCGTCCCTATCATATATTCCACAATATTATCAATTATACTAACAACTAATTATTCTTTTAAAATATTATACTTTATAATGATGTACTATGAAGAAAATCAATCATCAATAATTCATTTACCACGTATACCACAATATTATTAATTATACCAACAACTAATTATTCTATTAAAATATTATACTTTATAATGATATTGGGTAATTATTATGATAGTTTTTAATTTTTATATTTAATTTAATATGAAGATAGCATTTCATTTATCACATATTCCACAATATTATCAATTATACCAACAACTAATTATTCTATTAAAATATTATATTTTATAATGATAGTAGGGTAAGTACACCTCTGTATACTCTAGCAATCAAATTGTTGCGCGGAGGAGGTCCCTTGTCCCACAAACAAGCAGGTGTCATACACCAATTTAGTGTACGTATACTTAAAATTAAATTATTATTATTATTATTATAGTTTTTTATTTTTTATATCTAATTTAATATGAAAGTAGCATAAAACATTTAAAAATTAAAGGACAAATACATAACCCATCTTTATATGAGATGATATGTGTGTAGATTATTGCTATTATCATTTTTTTCAAAAACTAAAAAATTAAAAATTATAAGAAAGAATCGTTTCTTTATACTGTTAATTATAAAGATAAAATATTGTCAAATTAAATATGTGTTGCATGTTATCCCCATTTTGTGGGATAACTAAGGAGATCATGTCTCGTGGCCCTCATGCTGCAAATATGGAGTTCTGAGAGACTACATGACCAACAATGTCCACTTTCACATACGGAATCTCACTCTATCACCACATTCTAATCCATTGTTTGTGCATCCACCACACCAATTAGATTCTAGAAGGAAGATGGGGCTTGCTCCATACACCACAAGTCAGGTATTGTGGCAGGTAATCACCCTAATATTTAAAGCATTTAAACATGTTTTATTTGAGCTACTTTTGATTATAGAACGTCTGCTTGGACATTATGCTTTTCACCCTGTTTCACATTGGTGAGTGTCATAGATTTCCTAGTGAGTGGCCAACCTTTTGGGAAGGTTTGCAACTCGAGGTTCCTTGAGGGGTTATCGTACCATTCACGACCATACTTACCACATTTCTCTCTTTACACTCCCATCATATTTTCTTCTTCTAGGCACTTTGATTTTAGTGACCCAAGAAGGGCATGTACCTCATTTCATGGGAAGAAGGGACTGAAGGCCTAGATGGATTGTTGTTGGCTAAAAATATAAAAGCCTAAATATATGCCTTCCAGATGTTTCGCCCAGAGATCCCCAAGAAAGCAATGAAACGATTCTCTGTAAGAAAAGGGGTACCTACAAAAATAAATGATAGTGAATGTTTAAGGGGTTAGTTGGAGGATGGGAGGTAGCATCACGAGCCGGCCTATCATGATCATGGGTATTTAGCAGTATGAAGTTACCATCATCTAGTCTCCAAGCAAGGGTAGTGGCTCTCAGTTACACAACTGAGAGAAAGGGGGTCTCATCACGAGTCAACCTTCTCATTTCCGCGAGGTATTTGTGAATGACATTATCATTATTTGGACACCACATTAGGATAGTGGCATTCAACTCCTTCATTAAAACATGAAAGAACTACAGAATGAAAAGAAGATGGGCTTGGAAAAAGTTCATTGCAAATGAAGGTGCCACACACCCTCTACAAATGCACCCATGAATGAGATAATACGATCCCTTGTATGTCATGAAACTCAACGACAAATGAAGTCTAAACCCCTTCCACCTCATCATCCACTACATAACCTTGAAAGGCCATCCTTGGGATCATCCCGTACTTGAGGGCTTTGGTCTACCCAATAGGACTCCTATGACACCCCTCCCATACTTAAACTTGGTCAATTGTATAGGGTTTCGATCATTTGTTTAATTTGATGAGTTAGTTTTGATGCACATGTTTAGGAGCCTTACTTCTTAGATGCGATTTACACTTGTCTTGATATCTTTGACTTGAGATCTTCAGAGGGCATACCTATTTGTTTTGCAAGACCTTGCTCGGTGGCCATTTTTGGGAGAACATGCCTAGCTTGGGCTTCCATGGGGAAAGAAGCCCACCGAATGGATGCCTAGGTCCCGCATGCCAGATGACAGAGACGTGGATTTGAAGGCCTAGAAGACATCATGATGGACCTAACCTAGGCCCTACCACCCAAATGACTTGCATTGGAGAGGAAAAATGTCACCTCCTTAAGGGTTGACGTCATCATGGGGGCTAGGGTTTGGTGGTGATGGAGTTGCACATTGACACTTGGCATATTTTCACCAGATGAGGCATGGAGAAGGCTTGGCACATGATGAGGAGGCTCAAAGAGCCCCAACGACTTCCACATATTCTCCAACAAGTTGCTCAAGTACCAAAACGTCCTCTAAAGGGGTGATGTCATCTTACTTTAGGGTTTGTTTTGTGCAAAAGTGAATTTTAAGATGAATTGTTTGAAATTATTTTGATGCAAGGGGTAATATAAGGGTTGTTGACCCATTATTTTATGTTTTTTCCTTTCTAAGTGGAAAAACTATGTGTTATACATCTCTTATAAATAAAGATCATGTGAATCTCATTTTTAAGATAGCTCTCCCATTGTCAGAAGACTACTTGGCTGAAATTTTCGCCCTCTTTGGGAAATTTGATATCTTTCTCTCTTGTGCAAATGTCTTATGGTGAATTATCTTGGTGATTTGTGGAGATAAGGTGGTGTGAACATCTTGGAGGTCTTTTCTCTTGCTTATGAATGGTTTTTGCTTGGTGAACTAGGGTTGCATCTTGCATCTCTTTGAAATTTGTAAGGAAAATCTGCAATTGTTAGTTGTTCTTGCTTGTTTCATGAAAGTTATTGATTGAAACCCTAGGAGGAGTATAAGTGGATACACCCTCCATTAAGCTTCATCTAATTTTCTAGTTGACAAGTCATTTATTGCAAGGTTGCTAGGAGGAATACAAGGGTGTACATCCTCCTAGATTTACCTAAGTTTGATTTGCATGCCCTAGGGAGTAAGAGGGTTTACACCCCTAGGGATATTGTGGATCTAACTCTTACAATCCAAGACTCCATTTACCCTATATCTTGAAGGCACTAATCTATAGTTTGCACTGGACAAATAAAATCACTTGCATTGGGTAACATGATTTTACGAGATTTTCAAGTTGTTCAAAGTGTAATCAATTATATATGTTATTGGCTTGCTTGTGCCCCTAGGGCGTCGTCTTTTTCCAAGTAATTCTTATTTTTTAAGTATATAGGGGCTTCCGCAGTGCAAGATATTAGATATTATTTTGGGGATTAACTGCGTAGTGTAAGTCATTAATCTATGACCCATATTCATGAGTATTAGTCTCAACTGACCAATAATTCTCATGATTTGAATACTCCACTTAGCACTCATTGCATCGGGTGATGTTCACAGGGGTGAAGAAATGGGATTGAAGCCAACGAAATCAATCGCATAGCATCAATCATCACTTCCGGGGCTTGCACCCGGTAACCAGGACTTCCCAGGTGGTCACCCATCCCAAGACGCCTCTGGCTCAAGCGCGCTTAACTGTGGAGTTTTCCCCACAATCAATCCCACTTAGCTTGCTACCCCATTTGCAAAACCTTAGCAAGTATTGTGCCTTATGAACTACCGAGTTAGAGCTCCCTTGACTCTTATTATTTAAGATTAATGACGTACACTACGCAGTTAATCCCAAAAAATAATATCTAATTCTTATTTTTGTTACAAATTTCATCTTCATCCATTAAGCCTTCAAAAACCCTAATCTAACTTCTTCAATAACTCTCTAATCAACCACTAAAAATTGCTCAAAGTTTCTACACTTAAACTACTAGGCCTAGTGCACTTTTTGGAAAATTTTGAGGAGGTTTTAGTGGCTGATATTCTTGCAATAATATTTTTTTTGTTACATCCATGAGGCTGATAATTATCACTATAGTAACTTGTTTAGGACAAATTTTCTTTTATGTTAAAGTCTTGCTCTTTCATTCTTGAGTTAAACTAGTCTTTACTAGCTTGTCTCCTTCTTATTCAACTAGACTTTTAGAACTTATTTTGCGGCTCTTATTATCTTTTACATGCTGATATATATCACTAATTGTTGTTGCATTTAGGGACATCAATCTTAACTTGATATTCCACCTAACATATTACAAGCATACCTAGATTTTATTGTGTCTTGGGAAGGTACAAACATTCTCAGCGAGTACCCAAGGACTTGGAAACCTTAAACCTTTCCCAAGACTCATTTCCAAACTCCCTTTTCCATCTATTAACTTGACCTTTAGGGGCATCCGTTCATACATAACATTTTCCATGTTAAACCCCCCTAGGGTCACTAGGATTCCCCCCTTGAGGTGACTACCTATAATGTCCCTTTCCGAGTAGGAGCTCCAGGGAGGATGGCTTAGTAATATAAACATCCCCTTTTAGACTATATCCAGGGAGAAATAGGGGAAACATCGTCTTTTGGTGTCATTTCACAAGGGAATGTTATATTTTGAAAGTGACATTAAGTGAAAAGTGGGAAAAGCGCCTTTTAAGTGAATTAAGCTAAAAATAGAAGGGTGCCTAAGTGAAGGAGAAAAATATACAGGTCAACATAGAATTAGTGTTTGAGTGGGTATATGAAGGGAAAAGCGACCTAATTCCTCATTACACCAGTTTATGTTTTGACATTTGAGCTCCGAGGAGAAAGACACCAGTGGGTTGATTTCAATGTTGAAAGACACACCCTAGTCACCGGAAAGATCATCCAGATATTTCATCATTTTGTAGCAGCAATTTTACAGGTTCAAACAGCTAGTGCACACTTCATCAAGGTGAGGGTGCAAGTGTTGGGAGACTCAGAGGTTTAGCCTATCCTGAATAGGGAGAATACAGAGATTTCCTTCTGACCCAGTTGAGAGGAAGGTGGGGCACATATTTTGAGATATTCCTCATAGATTCCCATGGAGGAATCATCTAGGGCACACCAGTCAGGTATTGGGGGCGTAGCACTTAGGGAGGGACATTCAAGGTTCCAGAGAGATCACCAAATTAGATCTAGGGAAACCCTTTCGACCTAATTTAGAGGAGTCTAGGGCACTTAGATTGAGACAATTATAGCCATATTCTAACATGGGAATCACCAGGGCGTAGTAGTTGAGCTGAGAAGGGGTGCAACCCCCCAGGGGATCCTATCTAGGGTCCATATAGATCAACAGAGGGTCGATATTTAGTTCACAAATTACCAAGAGGGTTCTTGAGGTGAGGGTGACTCAGATAGGACAGATTTCAAGGTTATCAAAAGATTTTAGCCACTAGGGAGAATATACCAGTCTTGCAACGGTTGTCGTGTGAGTTGTCAAGTGCATGCAATAGTTTTCGGCAGTTATTCTTCTCATCTATTGATCCGACCAACTTCTTTATTCCAGGTATTTTGATATAGCATTGTTTATTGTATTGCATCAAAGATCCATCTAGTCTTAATCTAGCTGAGAGATTCATTTTATTTCCCCGTGTGCAGTATTGTACTTTCAGTCATATTTCATAATAGAAGTGGTTGCAGTTGTTCTATGTTTTCTATATATTGCATGTTTGTTATACAATGGTAAACATAAGAAAACACATTCATAATCATTGAAAAACAAAGAAAACCATTAACCACATCCAGAATCCCAAAGATTATCAGTTTCGGCAGCAGATAGCCAGCAGTTGCGAAAAATATCCAGATTTGCGGATCGAGAGATATTACAATGGTCAAAGCTTTAGTCCTTCTAGCCTGTGACTAAAGTTTCGATGAGTTCAATAGAGAAACCAGAGGTCCCTGAGCACGTAGGTGATGAATATGTCACATACAATAGAAGCAAGGAAATAATGGCAGATTATCCCCCCTTTCCTCATAGTCTAGAGGAAGAGGAAGAGGCACATAGGGAAGCAAAGAGAAGGGCAGAGCATGAGGCAGAGAGGATGATGGGAGACAAGTATGAAAGGCTAGAAGGCAGTGGAAAATCACTCATGGACCCATATGCATCCTTCATGAAGGTTATTAGCAATTTGGTGATCAGTCAACAGGCTATGACTCAGTCCCTAGCACAAATTATCGACAGATTGATTGCAAGGAGCATTGCAGGCACAAATTCCCTGCATGCAACATAGGGGAACTCAAAGGCAGGAAGTAGACGCCATTCACCTACTCACACCTACACTTCATCGAGTAGGATCCCTGGGCCATTATTCCCTAGCTTCCAGAGGGCACCTCCATCAGTAATACAACAACCAATAGTAAATAGGAAAACCACACAGACAGAGGATATCTCTGAGTACAGGAAAGAGTATGCAGCACTGAGACAGAAATTCCATCGGGACATGAAATTGGTTGAGTATTGTGTGCTCAAGCTCAGGAATCATCCTAGAGATCCTTAGAGAGGAGGACAACAACAACATCAGCAGGGGCAAAACATAGACTTCATCTAGAAAGTAGGTAAACTCAATATAGCTTCTTTCGACAGATCATCCCAATGCACTACTAGATATTGGGTACAGAATCTGGACACATACTGCAAGCTCAACTAGATGACAGAAACTAAGGCCATTAGTTTCGCTACCCTTCATTTGGAGGGAGAGGCGCATGAGTGGTGGCATCATGGACTAGTGACATTGGGTCACAATCACATCACTTCATACAAGGAGTTCATAGAGAGGATCGTGGATAGGAGGGATCTAGAGATCCATTTCAGAGATTTAGCCCAGTTGAGACAAACTGCCACACCAAAGACATTCATCACATAGTTTCATAGGATAATCGTGGTAGTGACAGATATTTCAGAGCCCAGATTGATCATGAGTTTTACATAAGGTCTCACAGAACCCTTGAGAGGATGGGTGAAGGCCTACAGACCTCACACACTACAGGATGCCATCCTACGCACTAGAGATCTAGCAGACTCAGTGCCGAAAACCAAAAATTTTACCAAAACTTTTACGCCACAGAAGGACCAGGACAGGAAACCATTTCAGAGAGAGTGGAAGGGAAAGGAGAAGTTGGATGATGATACAAGGCGTGAACTTATGAGGAAGAAGCTATGCTTCACCTGCAAATACCCATGGGTCCCCGATCACAAGTGAATGGGTAGAGGAGAAATCCACTACATTGAGGTTGCAGCAGACAGTGATGAAGAGGAACAGGGTAGTCAAGAACATGACAGTGAGTCCACCAGCTCAAAGGACGAGCCATTACATGTAGGGGAGCAGCCTCCATGCAGACCACCAAAACTGGTACAAGCCCCACCACCGGTAGAGCCTCGGCCTCGTAAGAAGGTTAAGAGATGGACACCAACAAAGGGAGGATTCATAGCAACCCATTCTGGCATTCTGAAGTATGACACCCTTAGGATCAAAGGGACTATTCAGGGAGAACAGACCATTTCTCTGATAGATGGTGGGGAAACCCACAACTTCATTGACATTGCATTAGTATCGATGTGAGCACTTCAGACACAATAGTTTAAGGGGTTTGATGTTGCAGTAGTAGGTGGCCAGACAGTGGAGTGTGTAGACGGATTCCCAGACTTAGAGGTAAAGTTAGGTAACTACACCATGAGAAATACATTTTATGTAGTTGACCTATCCAACACAGATATGGTGTTGGGAGTCCAGTGGTTGATCACCTTGGGCAAGATTTCTACCAACTAACAAACCTTGGAGATGGGGTTCATAGACAGTGAGGGGAGGAGGATTTTATTGAGGGGCATGTCAACAGAGGAACCCACAAAAGTTTCGGCAAAGAGGATGGAGAGGATATTAAGGCATGGGGAAGTAGCATATGAAACATAGTGCTTAATCACCACATGGAAGGATTCAGATGGCCAGCAACAATATCAAATAGAGATTGAGACTTTGTTAAGTTAGCATCAGCAGGTTTCTGGTCAGATTCCACCAGGGAGACCACCCGACAAGGGGTTTGAGCACATCATTGAGTTGGAGGAGGGTGCTAAACCCATGATTACAGCACCCTATCATCATCGTAGGAGGTTCAATGATGAGATAGAAAAATCAATCAAGGAATTTCTAGCGATGAGACACATCAAACCCAGCAGCACCCCATTTGCTTCTTCAATTGTCTTAGTTCTGAAGAAGGATGGTACCATGAGGATGTGTATAGATTACCACTCTTTGAACAAGAAAACCATAAAAAACGGTATCCTATCCCACACATTGATGAGTTGATGGATGAACTACATGGAGCATTTTTCTTCTCTAAGATTTACCTATGCTCTGGATATCATCAGATCAACATTAGAGAATAGGATATAGAGAAGAGGACATTATGATACCACTATGGACATTTTGAGTTCTTATTTATGCCCTTTTTTTAAGAACCAAATATCAAAATAGCATAAAAAAACCTCAGAATAAGTACTCAACGCCTTGAAAAGGAGAGAATTTTAGAGAATAAGCCTCTTTGAGGGGGGCACCTCCTTATACACCACATAAATTTCCAAATACAAGATGACTCCAAATGAAAAGGTCTCCTTGGTATATATAGGAGACTAGGAGGTACAATTACAACTAATGGACCCAAGCCAACATAAATAAAATAACATTACTAATGTAATATGCCCCAATTAAGGGGTAATGTGCCACTATTTAGGGCTTAACACATTTGGGCTAACCAATGCACCATCCATGTTTAAGTCTTGCATGAACCATATATTCTGAGATCACTTGAGGAAATCAGTATTGATAATCTTCGACGACATTTTGGTGTACAACAAGACATGGCAGGAGCATCTGAGGCATTTGGATGAGGTATTCAACATCATGGAGTCACATTCATTGTATGCCAAGGGGTCAAAGTGTGAGTTTGGCATGACATAATTGTTATACTTGGGCCACATTATCAGCACATAAGGGTTATAGGTGCACCAAGAGAAGATCAGGTCCATTTTGGATTGGCCAACACCCAAGAACATGACAGAGTTGAGGAGTTTCTTTGCGCTATGAAGCTATTACAGGAGGTTCATGAAGGGTTTTTCAGAGTTGGTGGCACCACTGACAAACCTCACTAGAAAGGGGGCCTTCATCTGGATAAACAAATCACATAATCCATTTGATCATATGAAAGAAGTCATGGGAACATGTCCAGTGTTAGCATTGTCGGATTCCACGCTACTATTTGTACTAGAGTCTGATGCATCAAGAGAGGAGATAGGATCCAAGTTGATGCAGAGGGGACACCCCATTGTATTTGATATTAGGAAGCTCAATCAACCTGAGAGGTTGTATTCGATCTATGACAAGGAGATTCTTCCAATCATGCATTGCTTAACCAAATTCAGACAGTACTTGATGGGAAGCAAATTTGTGGTCAAGACAAACCATAATAGTTTGAAGTATTTCCTTGAGTAGAAGGATCTCAGCAAGCTTCGGCAGAAGTGCGTGACAAAGGTCCAGGCATTTGATTTCGACATAGATTATGTCAAGGGGAAGAAGAACATTATGGCATATGCATTATCTAGGAGACCAACAACTTGTTCCTTGATGGAGATTTCAACAGATTGGAATCTCACTTGTTAGTGGAATACTCCAAGAACAAGTTCGCTCGTAAGATACTGGATAGGTAGGTATAGGACGACATGTACAGATTCATAGATGACGTCATCTTCTACAAATACCGAGTCTACCTAGTGCCAAGTTTCAATCTCAAGGAGAATATTTTGGCAGCAGTACATGATTCTGCATTAGTAGGCCATCAAGGGTTCTTCAAAACCTACAAGCATGTCAGAGTAAGATATTTTTGGAAGGATCTAAAGCAGGGTGTGATGAGACATATCAGTGAGTGTGTGACTTGTCAGCAGAACAAGTCTGAGCAGACACTTCCAATAGGATTACTTCAGCCATTTCCCATTCCAGAGAAAAAATGGGAACGTATATGCATGGACTTCATTACAGGCCTACCCAAGGTTCAGGGCAAGGATTGTGTTTATGTAGTGGTCGACAGATTGACCAAGTTTGTGCATTTCTATGTGATTACTACATATTACAGTATAGTAGAGGTGGCAAATCTATTCTTCGGGGAGGTTTTCAAACTTCACGATTTTCCCTAGAGCATCGTCAGCGACAGAGACAGATGGTTCATCGACACTTTTTGGAGGGAGTTATTCAGATTGGTGGGGACAGAGTTAACACCCAACACTAGTTACCACCCCAATACGAATGGGAATATAGAGATACTCAACAAGTGGGTAGAGGGATACTTGAGGAACTATGTTAGTGGACAACAGAGAGCATGGGTAAGGTAGTTACATCTTGGAGAGCATTGTTACAACACTACCTTCCACATGTCCATAGATATGACCCCATTCAGAGTATTATATGGATATGATGCTCCCACTTTGATTGACTTGGTTTTTGAAGACAGCCGGGCTACCAAGGCCAAGGAATGGATAGTAGAGAGTCAGGATATTCTCAAGGTACTAAAAGAGAATCTACATATTGCACAAAATCGAAAAAAGGTGAATGTAGATGGGCATAGGATAGAGCGTAGCTTTGAGGTTGGGGATCTAGTATTCTTGAGGCTACAACCATATAGGCAATCATCTCTAAATAAGAGTGAGGCAGACAAGCTCAATCCCAGGCTCTATGGTCCATACAAGGTCATACGTACGCAGGGTAGGCGAAGTGGCCTATGAGCTAGAGCTACTAGAAGAGAGACAAATTCACAATGTGTTCCACGTTTCTTGTCTTAAGAAAGTCGTGGGACAATTCATCAACACTTAAGAGGATATTCCACCTTTGGATGAGGAGGGGAAGTTGGATTTAGTTCATGAGGAGATATTGGAGTTCAGAGAGCGAAAATTGAGGTGTGGGGTCATCAGGGATTGTTTGGTCAGATGGAGGGGGTTTCAAGTAGAGGATACTACTTGGAAGAGTGAGCAGATTTTGCAGCACCCTGGATTGATGTTGCTTGAGGCAAGAAATCTTGGGAAGGGAGGACTGTAATGTCTCTTTCTGATTAGGACCTCCAGAGAGGATGGCTTAGTAGTATAGACATTCCCTTTTAGACTATATCTAGGGAGAAACAGGGGAAACAATGTCATTTGGTATCATTTCACTAGGGAATGTTATATTTTGAAAGTGACATTAAGTGAAAAGTGGGAAAAGCGCTTTTTAAGTGAATTAAGATAAAAATAGAAGGGCTCCTAAGTGAAGGAGCTAAATATAGAGGTCAACAGAGAATTAGGGTTTGAGTGGTATATGAAGGAAAAAGCGGCCTAATTCCTCATTATGCCAATTTATGATTTGGCATTTGAGCTCTAAGGAGAAAACATAGGTTCAGGAGAATAAGTGGAGATTGTGGATTCCATGACGAAGAAACCAATGGGATGATTTTGGTGTTGAGAGACACAGCCTAGTCACCGAGAATATCATCCATATCTTTCATCGTTTTGTAGCAGTAGTTTTACAGGTTCATACAGCTAGTGCGCACTTAATCAGGGTGAGGGTGCAAGTGATGGGAGACTCATATGTTTAGCCTGTCCCAACCAGGGAGAATCCAGAGATTTATTTCCAACCCAATTGAGAGAAGGGAATGGTGAATATTTTGAGATACTACTCGCCAAATTCCGACAGAGGAATCATCTAGGACACACCAGTCAGATATTGGCGGCACAACACTTGGGGAGGTACATCCAGGGTTCCAGAGAGATCACCGAACTAGATATGGGGAAACCCTTCCCACCCAATTCATAGGAAGTTAGGGCGCTTATATTGAGACAGCTGCATCCATATTACGACGGGGGAATCACTAGGGCGCAACAGTTGAGTTGAGGAGGGGCGCAACCCCCCAGGGGATCCCATTTGGGGTCCGTACAGATCAGCAGAGGGACGATCTTCAGTCCGAAAGTTACTGAGAGGGTGATTGAGGTCAGTATGACTTAGCTGGGATAGATTTTAGGGTTATCAGAGGAGTTTATCTACCAAGGCGAATATTCCAGTCTTGCAGTAGTTGTCGTGTGAGTTACCAAGCGCATGCAAAAGCTTTCGAAAATTCTTCTTCTCATCTATTGATCAGACCAACTTCTTTATTCTGGATATTTTGATTTAGCATTGTTGATTATATTCCAGCTAAGATCCATCTAGTCTTGATCTAGTTGAGAGATTCATTTTATTTCCCCAGATGTAGTATTGTACTTTCAATCATATTTCATAATAGAAGTGGTTGCAGTTGTTCTATGTTGTCTATCTATTGCATGTTTGTTATACACTGGTAAACACAAGAAAACACATTCAGAATCATTGAAACATGGAGAAAACCATTAACCGCATCCATAATCCCAAATATTATCAGTTTCGGCAGCAAATAGTCAGCAGTTGAGGAAAATATACATATCTACGGATCTACGGATATTACACTACCTCACCTATAAAGTGATGAGAACACCTACCTAAGGTGACAGTGGGTAGGTTATCTCTAAGTTGTCGCCATTTTGGTGGTTGGGTCGGCCTTTTTCCAACCTACAACTTGTGCGATAACATGATGGCATCGTTGTCGAGGAGGATTTTGAATCCTCTCTTGAACCCTAATGACACTTTGGCAAGCTATTCCAAATCCTATTCCCTATAATGTCTGGTAAATCCAACCAAAAAACGTTCCCTTTTCACTTTTGATGAGCTCTTCTTGAAGTTCATCTGGCGACTCCACTTTCCCAAGAACACACTTTTCCCTTTTTCCCCTTTCATCCCTTGATGAGCCTTGAGCTCATCTGGCAAATCCATTGAGTTGTTGTCCTAAGTGATGGAAGTATGTCTATGTGGCACTTCCATGAGGAATACAAGGCCCTAGATATCGAGGATGTTTACTGGTATTCGAACAAGTTCCTAATGGATTGTCTTGAATCCATCCCAAAGTTTGATGGTGATCCTTCCTTGGCCCTTGCACACATTGTCATGTTCACCCAACTTATCTTAGACTTTGATTGTGATCAAGATGATGTAATAATACGGTTGTTTCTCTTGTCACTTGAAGAAAATCAGAGAGACTAGCTCAAACATTATTGTAAGCCCAAAAGTATATCTTCTCCAATGACCCTTGTTCGATAATTTCTTAAGAATTGAGGCCCTAGAACTCATAATTTTGAAGATACGATTCAAGATATCGAGGATGCATTTCTATGTGAAAATATTCTCTATGGCCTTATCGTAGATATAAAGGAGACCATCCATCTAAAGTCCAACGAGATAACAATTCTATAAAAAGAGGATGATAGTAATGAGGAAAGTTTCGAGTGCCTCAAGGAAAACATACAAGAAGACAATGAGTTATGTGAACAATTACTTGAGCACTACCATAATAAGAACTTCCTGGTTAGCTTATGTGTGCAAAGAAAAGAAGAGTACAATGCTATCCTTTGAAATTATGAGAGGAATCCTACCCTGAACATGGAATGGGAGGTTTCCATTTCCTATTTCAGAGTAAATTCATTACATGACACTGTGACAAAGAAATATGGTTTCTAGGAGGGATTTCCAACTCGGGATCAATCATTCTTGATGCCTGAAGAAGTATCGAGACCCATTGAAGATCAAGATAAATTTTTTCTCAGAAAGCGAAAAAAAGAAGATCCTTCTAAAGATGAAGCACTTGTGTTGGCCTACCCCTTTGATGAAGACATCCAGTCTTATTTTCCTCTTGTACACCAAAAGGGGAACATAGCAAGTTATAATCCTTTTGAAAACTTTGATGATGCTTTATTCCATGATTGTGGAAATGAAGAAATATACCAAAATGATATCGATGAAGTTTCTCTTGCAGATGGAATGAACGAGACATTGTTATCTACTTTCCCTTTATCTACTTGTCCGGTCTTGTGAAGAAGTAATCGGTTCCTATGAAATCATGGAACAGCCCCTGGATATAGTTGACAATCACATTGATGATTTCATACAGGTTGGGAGATGTAGATGGGATTTTGGTCGTTTCATTTTTTATAGAGGCCCCATTTACGACATTGAAGGTAGCTCTCAAGCAAAAGGATTTGAGTAGTCATCATCAAAGGAC
Source organism: Picea mariana (assembly GCA_032191745.1). Taxonomy (NCBI): domain Eukaryota; kingdom Viridiplantae; phylum Streptophyta; class Pinopsida; order Pinales; family Pinaceae; genus Picea; species Picea mariana. The sequence goes on from JASDQU010102701.1 coordinate 61,825, forward strand.
TGGTCTTCATGCATGTATAATTCAGATGTTTGACAGCCTAGTGATGACATTGTTACAGATTTTTTCTACCCCTTCGAGGATGACTTATTGCAACATACTCAGGGTGATCTTTTGTCATCCCTTGATATGTACCCTTTGAAGGATGCATATTTGTTCTGTGCGGATTTTCAGCCATTATGTTCAGATGATGGTAGACACCAGGTCATGGCCAGCCTGGGGCATTCTGAGGTCCACACTACCAAAAAGAAGTACTTTGATGTTGACACTTTTGGTAGGGATTTGTAGATAAAGAAGCAATGTTTCCTAAATCCGAGGGAAGAGTTTTTCTCTAAACATGAGGTTGTGCCTTACACCATTTCCCCTTGTTTGGGAAATCAACAGGTTTTCTTGGGATCTCTTATCCTTTCTCAACCTTCAGGGATCAATGATTTTTTGAGTGAAGATGAAGATGAGTCGTCATCAATTATATACGATAGCCCTCTTGAGAGATGGGTTGATCAAGCTTGTGGCTATCACTTCAAGTATAATTCCTTGGATGATTAGAGTTGCAGATATTCTTTCCAGCAAGACTTCCTCCCTCCCACCCATCTCCACAGCTTTCATGTCATGATTGATTATATATCTATCTATGCTCATGATCGTTATTTGCTTGACTTATCTTTGTTGTTTTACATGATCAAGAACATGGGGAGATGCTTTGATGGGATGATCAACTGGTTGCACTGGTTGTATGACTTCACCTGACATCATCTATCGCCTAATCCTCAGGGCCCCAAGGCCCTAAGTAAGTAAGTAGGTAATTTTTATTTCCTTGCATTTTCATCTTGATTGTTCATATTAGTTTAGATTCATTTCATTTTTTATTTTGCTCTACTTGCATATCGATTTCATTCTTAGTTTAGAAATTAAAAAAAAAAATGCTAAAATTTCATTTTCTAGATCAGTTTTCATTTGATTTTGATGTATATGGAATTTTAACCCATTTTTTGGATAACTAAGGAGATTATGTCTCGAGGCCCTCATGTTGTAGATATGGAGTGCCGAGAGACTAAATGATCAACAGTACCCTTTGAAGAAATGGAAAACCCACTCACCACCACAGATGGTCACAACTTTAGAGATGGCATCCACCACACAAGTTAGCTTCTGGAAGGCAGTGGGCCTTGCTCCATGAGGTACAAGTCAATATTATGGTGAGCATCATTTCAATACCTAAGCCATTTTATTATGTTGTATCTTAGATTGCTCTAGATTTCATGATATGTGCTTGGACATTATTCCTTTTTCCCTGCTTCACCTTGGTGGTTGACATTGTGCCCTAGTAAATGGTCTTCTTTGGGAATGGGTTGGCTACTGGGAAAACCCTTAATGAGACATTGTATCGTTCCCATCCATACTTACCATTTTCCATCATTAGTTCCCTCCATTTCCCTATCTCTTGGTATTTTAGGGTGTATTGACCCAAGAAGGGGATGTCCCTCATTCTATGGGAAGAAGGGGCTAAAGGCTCGAAGGGGTTGGTGTTGGGTAAAATATAAAAGCCATATATAAACCTTCCAGATGCTTCGCCCAAGGATCACCCAAGAAATCAATAAAACGTTATTTTTTAATAAAGGGGACCCGCAATATAATAATGAAATGCTTGAAAGCGAGGTTGAAGGATAGGAGGTCTCATCATGAGACGACCTATCACATCCATGGACATCTAGTGGTATGGCATTGTCATCATCTGGTCACCAAACTAGGGCAGTGACTCTTAGTTGCATGGTTAAGAGAAAGGGGGTCTCATCACGAGTCAGCCTTCTCATTTCCATTAGGTATTTGTGGGTGACATTGCCACCACCTAGTCACCATGCCAAGGCAATGACCTTCAATTGCTCCTTATGCTATTATGAAATAAAATACAAAGGAAGAAAGATAAAAGGCAAAGGATGGGCTTGGAAAAATTTCATTGTGGACAAAGGTATCACACACACTCTACAAAGGCACCCATGAATGAGACATTATGAACCCTAGTATGTCATGAGCCCTATGCCCATTGAGTCTTGACCCCATCCACCTCATACACTTTATATGACTTAGAGGGGGACCTCTTGGAGGCTCTCCTTGACCTAGGGAAAGATCTACCCAATAGGACACCTTGTCAACCCTCCCATACTTAAGGTTGACAAGTCGCATAATTTCTTTGAGTTGTTAATTTTTTGATATATTGATCTTTGATGCACATGCTTAGATGGATTATTTATTGATTGGATCCACTTATCATTATGTTATGACTTGATATCCTTGGAGGGCATGTTCGTTTGTCTTTGCAGGACCTAGCTGGTGGACAGTTTTGGGAGAACAAGCCTAGCTTGGACTCCCATGGGGATACAAGCCCACAGGTTGGATGTTAGGGGTCTGCATTCCAGATGAGAGAGAGATGAATTGGACGGCCTTGATGATGACCTGGACAACTTATCCCACCCCCTACTTTCCAAACGATTTTCCCAAGAGGGGAAAAACGTTCCATTTTTTAGCTTGACGTCATGATATTCAGGGTTAGGGCTTGGTGGTGAGGTGCCACTCATTTACACTTGGAAGTTTTGAGAAGAAGAGGGTCTTCACCATGATGTGATCACTTATATGCTAGACACATGGCCTTTGGAGGCACATCCACGCTTCTCCAACTCCAACGACTTCCTCAAAGTGGAAAAACGTCCCCTAAAGGGGTGACGTCCTCCTAAATTAGAGTTTAATTTGTGAAAAAGATGAAATTTTAAGTGAATTGTTTAATATTACTTTGTTAAGGGAGCAAGATTAGGGTTGTTGACCCCTAATCTTGTGTTTTACTCCTTCTTTTGTGGACAAGCTATGTTAGCAAAATTTTGTATAAATAGAGATCATAAGATCTCATTTTAATCATAACTCTCCCTCTTATGAGAGACTTGGTCTAAAATTTTCAGCCCCCTTGGTTCTTTTACTCTTTTTCACTTGTCTTATGGTTATTTTATGAATGGTTGATGGAGGATGCCTAGCGCTAGCTTTTGGATGATGCTTTCTAGCTCTTGTGGTCATTTATCTTGGAATTTCTCTTGATCTTGGTATGGTTTTCTACTATTATGCTATCATTTTTCAAGTTCAAGTATTTTTATGCTAGGATCCTAGGTGGGAAGTATAAGGGAATACACCCCCACCATATCCTTCATCATTTTATTGATTCACCCATTGATTAAGGATTTGCTAAGAGAAATATAAGGGCATACACCCTCTTAGCTTAAACCCTAGATTAGGGAAACTTGCCTTGGGGAGTAAAAGGGCTTACACCCTCAAGGAGGTAGATTCTATAAGCCCTTTTTGACTCCATTAACCCAATAGTGAAGGAACTAATCATGCTTTTTTTGCATTGGCGATATAAAATCGTTTCCTCAGAAAACACAATCTTTGACCTTTTGAAAGTTCTCTTGCTTGAAGTTGATTTATCTCATTGAGAGGAGTCCTCCCCCATTAGGGTGTCCCCTCTCTCCCAAAAATCTAATTTATTTCACAAACTTTAACCTACATCCATTAGGGCTGCATAACCCTAGCTATTAATACTCTCATAACTCTCAATCTAACCCTAGACTAGCTCTTTAACTTTCCTCATTTACTCCACTAACCAGGGCACATCATTTGAGGTAGTTCTTGGAAACTTTTCATGGTTAATTTTTATGTTGTTTTCCACTGAATTCTATGGCCATAAGGCTGCAATTTTCTATAGAAAACACTTGTTACAACAACCATCTAATCTACCTCCTTAAGTGCCTTTTTTCAACCTATGTTTATTGTTAAATTTGATGTTGATTTACTTAACTAGTCTAGATATTTACATGTGGATTTTAGATGTTTTACTTGCTGATATAAGTTGATATATACTTCTTCAAATCAGGGACAACAAGATTAACTTGTTGATCCGACTAACATATACCATTGCAAGGTGTGTTTTCCTGTGTCTCGGGCAGGTACAATCATCCGGAGAAGTATTATACCTGTGGGGCAGCCATTACTTGACTTGAAAGGCATCTATCCCTACTCTCAATTACATTTAGACTTGACCTATAGGGGATTCATTTTCACTTCCCTCCATCTCCATCTCAATCCCCCTAGGGTCACCGGGATCGCCTCCATAGAGTGACCTAGTCACCCTTGAAGTGCGGGACCTACATCGAGGTGACATTTGGTGTAGGATTCCCAATTTGTATCACTTGTTCCGTGGTTGGGTCGAGATTTTCCCAACCTACAACTTGCGCTATAACATTTTGGCTCCGTTACCAGGGAAGATTTCAAATATTCTTCGTACCCTAACGACACTTTGGTAAGCTATCCCAAATCCTTTCCCTAAGCTTACATGACGACTCCACCAAAGGGACGTTCCCTTTCCACCCTCCTTGATGAGCTTATATAGCGACTCCAGCTTCCCATAATCCTTCTTTACCCAAACCTTTTCCCCGTGGGAGGCTCAAGCCTTCTAAGGTTTACCAAAGAAGGCCTCCTCTCAAATCTCCCATTGTTAAAAACCTTTTCCATAAATCCCTTCCCCTTTCTCCAATGGATCTCCCTTGGGAAAGAGACCTTTACAAACCCCTTAACATGACCAATATTGTTACCCCAACGAGATGCCAACAGATGTCAACAAGTGGTTACCAAAGTTCCCAGAAAAAATGAGATAATTGTCAATGAGATAATTGATAATGGGACGAGATATGGACAATGCAGGTATTGATCATGAAGATGTGGCTATGAGACTATTCGCCTCATCATTGACTGAGGAAGCTCTTGATTGGTTCAAAGGAATCCCTGATAATCAGATCATGACCTATGATGCCTTTTCCACCTTATTTAAAAGAAGATGGTCAAGAAAAGCATATGGTGGGACACTTGCAACTCGGCTCAATCAAATAAAGAAAAAGGAGAATGAAACAGTAAAGGAATTCATTTCAAGATTTGACAAGTTGTACAATAAATTCCAACAGATTACCATCCCACAACATCATCAGTTCGTCTCCCTTACATGAATGCCTATGAAGGGTATTTACGATACATTCTTAAAGATAAAAATCCCACGTCATTGGCAGAAACTAAAATGTTCGGTATTGAAATTGAAGATAATATCCTTGATTCAAAAATAGAACCTTTTCAGTACCCTCGCAGCAAGATAGAATCAAGGACGAAGGATTCCAACAACAATTTTCCTGATCTGAATGCTCTCCTGACTCATAAGATAGACCAAATGAATACTCGGTTTGTTTAGGTGCAGAATCATCTTATGAACTGCATGATTACAGTGGAAATAAATCAATCTGCTCCCAAACCTCAATTTGTCAAATAACAAAGAGATGCCACAAGTTGGAAACCAAGACCTCAACAAGAGGCAAAGGCCCTAGATACCTTGAAACCTGTTGGGACAGTTGATATAGAAGCTTGGTGTATCCCATGCCAAGAACCCCATAGGGAAGACGAATTCCCCCAAAAAGACCAAGATTATCCTGACGATATAAAATTCATGATTTGCAATCTCAACGATGAACAATTTACTCAAGAACAGATCAATGAAGCCAGAAGAATAGGAGAAAGAGAGGGGAGAATCCGAGCCTTAAATAAACTAACAGATGATCAGAAGAAGGAATTAAGGAGGAGGGAAATTCTAACCTACAGAAGAAGAAATGCTTCAACCCCTCCATTTCATCCTGATACTCCTCTTCCAATAGCAGAAGAGGTGGCTCCACCACCTCCATCACCGGTATGTGAGTTTCCTCCTAAGACAACTCCTGTAGATGACATTCAGTTGAATATCGATGTTGCAAACATGTTTGGGAAATTGAATATGATGGTCCCAGTGACATAGATATGTAAGATAACTTCTGTAAAAAGGGAATTTTTAAGGATATTATAGGTGTCAGCTGAGAAAGAGGATCCTCCCATCGTATTAAACACTATGTACCTTGATCGAACAAAAGAAAAGAACCCACCTTTCTATCTCCCATTAGGCATGGATGGCATCCGCTTGAACAATTGCATGCTTGATTCAGGGGCCTCAGCAAATGTCATATCTTTAAAGGTAATGAAACATATCGGTTTAAATACAAGACGACCTTATGGAAATGTTTGTGGTATTGATTCAAGAAGAGTTAAGGTCTTGGGAGTATGTGAAGACGTTGATGTATTTTTGATAGATTTTCCACTTATCAGCGTCATCATGGATATATTGGTGATCGATGTCCTTGATTCCTGGGGGATTCTCTTTTCAAGGACCTTGTCCTCAGCCCTTGGAGGTTTCCTTAGTATGAACCTTACACATGGATATATTCCCATTGGAGACGGGATGTATGATATCATGCATAACATGGAAAATAAATACACACATATGATGAATCTTAGGGGGGCCAACTATGTCAGTGAGAACTACCATGATATACCTCCCTAGATTTTTTATTCTAATCCATCCAAGTAACCCTTCATACAGGAAGACACAATAGAGATGTTTCTCCCATAGACATATAAAAGTAAGGTTGCATGGTACCATAAGAAGGAGCTAAAATTTATTCATATTATACAAAGAGAAAGTGAGAAAATGAAGAATTCATTGAAGATACAGTCCACACGGATCCTCCACGTGATGATAATACACCTTTCATCGATTTCAATGAAGGAAACCTTGTGCTCATGTAGGAAAAAAGAAAGGGCAAGCCCATATGAACATAAAGACAAAAATTCTTGGCTTGGCCCTTACATCAGCAAGAAGAAGTCTGACAAAGAAAGCTATCATCTGACACCATTAGATGGGAGAAAGATACCACTACCAGTATATGGGTCTCTTCTCCGACCTCACATCTAGGTCACATGACTTCTTCAGGGCCCATGCCCCAAGTAAGTAGGTAAGTCATCTTGATTCCCTACATTTTGCATCTTGATTTATCATACTAGATTAGATGCATTTCATTTTCATTCTACTCTACTTGCATATTGATTTCATAGTTAGTTTAGAAATTTTTTGAAAAAATGTCAAAATTTTCTTTTTCTAGCTTAGTGGATTTGGATTATGATCATATGAGAACAAGGATGAGTAGGCCATCCTGCACTTGACAGTTTGATGTTTACTTGCAGGAACAGGTCTACCACGAGATGTTGTGGTTCTCATGCACTCTACAGCGAGCACATGTCCCCATGCAGGAGCTATATGTTATCCCATTTCGTGGATAACTAAGGAGATGATATCTCGAGGCCCTCAGGTTGCAGATATGGAGTGTCGAGAGACTACATGACCAACAATACCCTTTGCATAGATGGAAAACCCACTCACCACCACAGATGGTCGCATGTTTACAGATGGAATCCACCACACCAGTTGGATTTTGGAAGGCAGTGGGCCTTGCTCCATGAGGTACAAGTCAGTATTATAGTGAGCATCATTTCAATACCTAAGCCATTCAATTATGGTGTATCTTAGATTTCTCTAGATTTCATTATATGTGCTTGGACATTATTCCTTTTTCCCAGCTTCACCTTGGTGGTTGACATTTTGCCCTGGTAAGTGGTCTTCTTTGGCAATGGGTTTTCTACTGAGAAATCCCTTAATGAGCCATCGTACCGTTCCTGACCATACTTACCATTTTACATCATTATTTCCCTCCATTTCCCTATCTCTTGGGATTTTAGGGTGTATTGACCCAAGAAGGGGTTGTCCCTCATTCTATGGGAAGAAGTGGCTAAAGGCCTAGAGGGTTTGGTGTTGAGTAAAATATAAAATCCAGATATAAACCTTCCAGATGCTTCACCCAGGGATCACCCAAGAAATCAATAAAACACTTATCTTTGAATATAGGGGACCCATAATATAATAAAGAAATGCTTCAAAGGTAGGTTGAAGGATAGGAGGTCTCATCATGAGCTGACCTATCACGTCCATGGATATCTAGTGGTATGACATTGTCATTATCTGGTTACAAAAATAGGGAAGTGACTCTCAGTTGCATGGCTAAGAGAAAGGGGGTCTCATCATGAGCCAACCTTCTAATTTCCATTAGGTATTTGTGGGTGACATTGCCACCACCTGGTCACCATGCCAGAGCAATGACCTTCAATCTGTCCTTATGTTATTATGAAAGAAAATATAAAGGAAGAAGGATAAAAGGAAAATGATGGGTTTGGAAAAAGATCATTGCGGACGAAGGTACGACACACCCTCTACAAAGGCACCCATGAATGAGACACTATGACCCCTAGTATGTCATGAGACCTATTCCCATTGAGTCTTGACCCCATCCATCTCATACACTTTATTTGACTTAGAGGGGGACCTCTTGGAGGCTCTCCTTGACCTAGGTCAAGATCTACCCAATAGGACACCTTGTCAACCCTCCCATACTTAAGCTTGACAAGTCGCATAGTGTCTTTGAGTTGTTAATTGTTTGATATAGTGATCTTTGAAGCACATGCTTAGATGGATTATTTACTGATTGGATACACTTATCATGATGTTATGACTTGAGATCATTGGAGGGTGTGTTCATTTTTCTTTTCAATACCTAGCTGGTGGATAGTTTTGGGAGAACAAGCCTAGCCTGGGATTCCATGGGGCTGCAATCCCACAGGTTGGATGTCAGGGGTATGCATGCCATATGAGAGAGAGATGACTTGGATGGTCTTGATGATGACTCAGACAACGTATCCCATGCCCTACTTGCCAAACGATTTTCCCAGAAGGGGAAAAACATTCCATTTTTTAGCTTGACGTTGTGATATTGGGGGTTAGAGATTGGTGGTAAGGTGCCACTCATTTACACTGGGATGTTTTGAGGAGAAGAGAGTTTTCACCATGATGAGATCACTTAGATTCTTGACACATGGCCTTTGGAGGCCCATCCACGCTTCTCCAACTCCAACGACTTCCTCGACGTGGCAAAATGTCCCCTAAAGGGGTGATGTCCTCCTAAATTAGGGTTTAATTTGTGCAAAAGATGAAATTTTAAGTGAATTGTTTAATATTACTTTGTTAAGGGGGAAATAATAGGGTTGTTGACCCCTAATCTTGTGTTTTACTCCTTATTTTGTGGACAAGCTATGTTAGCTAAATTTTGTAGAAATAGAGATCATAAGATCTAATTTTAATCATAATTATCCCTCTTGTGAGAGACTTGGTCTGAAATTTTCGGCCCCCTTAGCTCTTTTATCTCTTGTGCACTTGTCTTATGGTTATTTTATGAATGGTTGATGGAGGAGGCCTAGCGGTAGCTTTTGGATGATGCTTTCTAGCTCTTGTGGTGATTTATCTTGGCATTTCTCTTGATCTTGGTATGGTTTTCTACTATTATGCTATCATTTTTCAAGTTCAAGTATTTTTATGCTAGGAGCCTAGGTAGAAAGTATAAGGGCATACACCCCCACCATATCCTTCATCATTTTATTGCTTCATCCCATTGATTAAGGGTTTGCTAAGAGAAGTATAAGGCCATACACCCTCTTAGCTTAAACCCTAGCTTAGGGAAACTTTCCTTAGGGAGTAAAATGGATTACACCCCCAAGGAGGTAGCTTCTCTAAGCCCCTTTTGACTCCATTAACCCAATAGTAAAGGCACTAATCATACACTTTTTTCATTGGAGATATAAAATCGTTGCCTCGGGAAACACAATCTTTGACCTTTTGAAAGTTCTCTTGCTTGAAGTTGATTTATCTCATCGAGAGGAGTCCTCCCCCATTAGGGCGTCCCCTCTTTCCCAACACTCTAATTGTTGTCACAAATTTTAACCTACATCCATTAGGGTTGCATAACCCTAGCTATTAATACTCTCATAACTCTTAATCGAACCCTAGACTAGCTCTTTAACATTCCTCTTTTACTCCACTAACTGGGCTCATCTTTTGAGGTAGTTATTGGAAACTTTTCATGGTTAATTTTGCTTTTGTTTTCCACTAAATGCTACAGCCATAAGGCTGCAATTTTCTTCAGAATATACTTGTTACAACTACCATCTAATATACCTCCTTAAGTGCCTTTTTTCAGCCTATGTTTATTGTTAAATTTGATGTTGATTTACTTAACTAGTCTAGATCTTTACATGTTGATTTTAGATGTTTTACATGCTGATATAAGTTGATATATACTGCCACAAATTAGGGACAACAATCTTAACTCGCTGATCCGACTAACATATATCATTGCAAGGTGTGTTTTCCTATGTCTCGGGCAGGTACAATCATTCGGAGAAGTACTATACCCGTGGGGCAGCCATTACTTGACTTGCAAGGCATATCTCCCTACCCTTCATTCCATTTAGACTTGTACTCTAGGGGCTTCATTTTCACTTCCCTCCATCTCCATCTCAATCCCCCTAGGGTCATCGGGATCACCTCCCTAGAGTGATCTAGTCAACCTTGAAGTGCGGGACCTACATCAAGGTGACCTTTGGTGTAGGATTCCCAAGTTGTAGCACTTGTTCCATGGCTGGGTCGAGCTTTTCCCAACCTACAACTTGCACTATAACATGGACGAAGGGTGATAGAACCACCCTGTATTTTATGGTTTCTTGTTTCATTGTAGGCACAGGTCTACCAGGAAATGTTGTGGTTCTCATACACTCTATGGCGAGTACATGTCCCCAAGTAGGAGCCAGATGTTATCCCCATTTTGCGGGATAACTAAGGAGATCATGTCTCGAGGCCCTCAGGTTACAGATATGGAGTGTCGAGAGACTACATGACCAACAGTGTCCATTTGCACATACATAAGCCCACTCTATCACCACATTCTGATCCATTGTCAACACATCCACCACACCGGCTAGCTTCTAGAAGGCATATGGGTCTTGCTCCATACGGTACTAGTCATGTATTGTGGCAGGTAATCGCCCTAATATTTGAAGCATTTAAACATGTTGTATTTGAGATGCTTTTGATTATAGAACGCTTGCTTGGACATTATGCTTTTGACCATGTTTCACATTGGTGAGTGTCATAGATTTCCTAGTTAGTTGCCAACCTTTGGGGAAGGTTTGCAATTGGGGGTTCCTTGAGGGGTTATCATACCATTCTCGACCATACTTACCACCTTCCACTCATTACACTCCTATCATATTGTCTTCTTCTAGGCCCTTTGATTTTAGTTACCCAAGAAGGGAATGTACCTCATTTCATGGGAAGAAGGGGTTGAAGGCCTAGATGGATTGTTGTTGGATAAAAATATAAAAGCCTAAATATAGACCTTCCAGATGCTTCGCCCAGGGATCCCTGAGAAAGCAATGAAACACTTCTCTGTAAGAAAAGGGGGACCTACAAAAATAAATGATAGTGAATGCTTAAGGGGTTAGTTGGAGGATGGGAGGTCTCATTACGAGTTGTCATATCATAATCATGGGTATTTAGCGGTATGACATTACCATCATCTGGTCACCAAGCCAGGGTAGTGGCTCCCAGTTACACAATTGAGAGAAAGGGGGTCTCATCACGAGTCAACCTTCTCATTTTCGAGAGGCATTTGTGAATGCCACTATCATTATCTGGACACCATGCCAGGACATTGGACTTCAAATTGTTCCTTAAAACATGAAATAAATAAATAATAGCAAGAAGATGGGCTTGGAAAAATTGCATTGCAAATGAAGGTGTCACACACCCTCTACAAAGTCACCCATCATCTTTTACTTAACTAGTCTAGATCTTTACATGTTGATTTTAGATGTTTTACATGCTGATATATGTTGATATATACTGCCACAAATTAGGGACAACAATCTTAACTCGTTGATCTGACTAACATATATCATTGCAAGGTGTGTTTTCCTATGTGTCGGGCAGGTACAATCATTCTGAGAAGTACTATACCTGTGGGGCAGCCATTACTTGACTTGCAAGGCTTATCTCCCTACTCTTCATTCCATTTAGACTTGAACTCTAGGGGCTTCATTTTCACTTCCCTCCATCTCCATCTCAATCCCCCTAGGGTCATTGGGATCACCTCCCTAGAGTGATCTAGTCACCCTTGAAGTGCGAGACCTACATCGAGGTGACCTTTGGTGTAGGATTCCCAAGTTGTAGCACTTGTTATGTCGTTGGGTCGGGCTTTTCCAAACCTACAACTTGTGTTATAACATGGATGAAGGGTGATAGAACCACCTACGGTTTCTTGTTTCATTGTAGGCACAGGTCTACCGAGAAATGTTGTGGTTCTCATACACTCTATGGCGAGTACATGTCCCCAAGTAGGAGCCAGATGTTATCCCCATTTTGCGGGATAACTAAGGAGATCATGTCTCGAGGCCCTCAGGTTGCAAATAGGGAGTGTCGAGAGACTACATGACCAACAGTGTCCATTTGCACATACATAAGCCCACTCTATCACCACATTCTGATCCATTGTCAACACATCCACCACACTAGCTAGCTTCTAGAAGGCATATGGATCTTGCTCCATACGGTACTAGTCATGTATTGTGGCAGGTAATCGCCCTAATATTTAAAGCATTTAAATATGTTGTATTTGAGATGCTTTTGATTATAGAACGCCTGCTTGGACATTATGCTTTTGACCATGTTTCACTTTGGTGAGTGTCATAGATTTCCTAGTGAGTTGCCAAACTTTGGGGAAGGTTTGCAACTGGGGGTTCCTTGAGGGGTTATAGTACCATTCTCGACCATACTTACCACCTTCCACTCATTACACTCTCATCATATTGTCTTCTTCTAGGCCCTTTGATTTTAGTTACCCAAGAAGGGAATGTACCTCATTTCATGGGAAGAAGGGGTTTAAGGCCTAGATGGATTGTTGTTGGATGAAAATATAAAATCCTAAATATAGACTTTCCAGATGCTTCGCCCAGGGATCCCTGAGAAAGCAATGAAACACTTCTTTGTAAGAAAAGGGGGACCTACGAAAATAAATGATAGTGAATGTTTAAGGGGTTAGTTGGAGGATGGGAGGTCTCATCACAAGCTGTCATATCATGATCATGGGTATTTAGCGGTATGACATTACCATCATCTGGTCACCAAGCCAGGGTAGTGGCTCCCAGTTACACAATTGAGAGAAAGGGGGTATCATCACGAGTCAACCTTCTCATTTTCGAGAGGTATTTGTGAATGCCACTATCATTATCTGGACACCATGCCAGGACAGTGGCCTTCAAATTGTTCCTTAAAACATGAAATAAATAAATAATAGCAAGAAGATGGGCTTGGAAAAATTGCATTACAAACGAAGGTGCCACACACCCTCTACAAAGTCACCCATGAATGAGATAATATGAGCACTTGTATGTAATGAAACTCAAAGACCTGTGAAGTCTAAACCCCTTCCACCTCATCATCCACTACATAACCTTGAAAGGCCATCCTTGGGAGTATCCCCTACTTGAGGGCTTTGGTCTACCCAATAGGAATCCTATGACACCCTTCCCATACTTAAAATTGGTCAATTGTATAGGGTTTCGAGCATTTGTTTAATTTGATGAGGTAGTTTTGATGCACATGTTTAGGCGCCTTGTTTATTAGATGTGATTTACATTTGTCATGATATCTTTGACTTGAGATCTTTGGAGGGCGTACCCATTTGTTTTGCAAGACCTTCCTTGGTGGCCAGTTTTGGGAGAACAAGCCTAGCTTGGGATTCCATGGGGCAAGAAGCCCATCGGATGGATGCCTATGGCTCCCATGCTGGATGAAAGAGACATGTCTTTGGAGGCCTAGAATACATCATGAAGGACCTAACCTAGCCCCTACCACCCAAAAGACTTACCTATGGTTGACGTCATGATGGGGGCTAGGGTTTGGTGGTGATGGAGTTACACATTGACACTTGGCATATTTTCACCGTATGAGGCATGGATAAGGATTAGAACATGATGAGGAGACTCAAAGAGCCCCAACAAGTTCCACATCTTCTCTAACAAGTTGCTCAAGTGCCAAAACATCCCCTAAAGGAGTGACGTCATCTTACTTTAGGGTTTCTTTTGTGCAAAAGTGAATTTTCAGATGAATTGTTTAATATTATTTTGATGCAAGGGGTAAGATAAGGGTTGTTGACCCCTTATCTTATGTTTTACCCTTGCTAAGTGGACAAACTATGTGTTAGACATATTGTATAAATAGAGATCATGTGAATCTCATTTTTAAGATAGCTCCCCCATTGTGAGAAGACTACTTGGCTGAAATTTGTACCCTCTTTGGGCAATTTGATCTCTTTATATCTTGTGCAAATGTCTTATGGTGAATTCTCTTGGTGATTTGTCGAGCTAAGGTGGTGCGCACCTCTTGGAGGTTTTTTCTCTTGCTTATGAATGGTTTTTGCTTGGGGAACTAGGGTTGCATCTTGCGTCTCTTTGAAATTGGTAAGGAAAATCTGCAATTGTTAGTTCTTCTTGCTTGTTTCATGAAAGTTATTGGTTGAAACCCTAGGAGGAGTATAAGTACATACACCCTCCATTAAGATTCATCTCATTTTTTAGTTGACAAGTCATTTATTGCAAGGTTGCTAGGAGGAGTACAAGGGTGTACACCCTCCTAGACTTACCTAAGTTTGATTTGTATTCCCTAGGGAGTAAGAGGGTTTACACCCCTAGGGATATTGTGGATCTAACTCTTACAATCCAAGACTCCATTTACCCAATATCTTGAAGGCACTAATCTATAGTTTGCATTAGATGAATAAAATTACTTGCATTGGGTAACGTGATTTTACGATATTTTCAAGTTGTTCAAAGTGCAATCAATTATATATGTTATTGGCTTGCTTGTGCCCCTAGGGCGTCATATTTTTCCAAGTAATTCTTATTTCTATTACAAATTTCATCTTTAACCATTAAGGCTACAAAAACCCAAATCTAACTTCTTCAATAACTCTCTAATCAACCACTGAAAATTGCTCAAAGTTTGTACACTTAAACTACTAGGCCTAGCACACTTTTTGGCAAATTTTATGGAGCTTTTGGGGGCTGATCTTCTTGATGTAATAAATTGTTTGTTACATCCATAAGGCTGATAATTATCACCGTAGTAACTTGTTAATGACAACTTTTCTTTTATGCTAAAAAGTCTTGTTCTTTCAATAAACTAGTCTTTACTAGCTTGTCTCTTGCTTATTCAACTAGACTTTTAGTACTTATTTTGTAGATTTTATTATCTTTTACATGATGATATATATCACAGATTGTTATTGCATTTAGGGATAGAAAGATTAACTTTATTTTCCACCTAACATATTACAAGCATACCTGGCTTTTCTTGTCTCTCGAGCAGGTACAAACATTCTCAGCAGGTACCCAAGGACTTAGCAACCTTAAACCTTTCCCAAGACTCATTTCCAAACTCCCTTTTCCATCTAGCAACTTGACCTTTAGGGGCATCCGTTCATACATCACATTTTTTGTCTCAACCCCCCCCCAGGGTCACCGGGATTCCCCTCTCGAGGCAACTAAGTCACCTCTAAAGCGACGGGAACACCTGATTAAGGTGACAGTAGGTAGGTGCTCTCTAAGTTATCGTCATTTTGGTGGTTGGGTCGGGCTTTGCCTAACCTACAACTTGTACGATAAAATTGCCCCAAAAAAAAATTCTATAAGAATATTTAATATATATATATATATAAAGAAATTGTTGTAAAAGAATCATCACATATTTATGCACATCATTTTTTAATATAAATATAATCATAAATTCTAATATGACAATTCACAAAAATGATTGATATGTTGAAAATTTATACTTTTAAATTAATTATTTATTCACAAATAATTATAAATTAGATTTTTATTAAAATTTAATTTACTCACAAATATTTATATATTCAATTTTTATTTTTATTTTTTTAATATGAAATTTATATATATATATATATGAGAAATCATGTTTACGCTAGATTATGAAATTAACCATAAAATGTAAATTGCACCAGTACATATAAGTGTATGCAAATATTTCAACCAACTTAAAGCTTTACATTAGGAATGATAAAAAGTTAAATACAACTCAAAATTTGATATCTGTCTATTGTATCTATACTAGTTAGACTAATTGTGTCCAAAATGGGTTTATCATACCAAGGGAACATAAAACACAAACCACCTAACTTGCTTTATAATACACCAAGTTACAGACCACCCAACTTGCCTAAAAGTAGACATAAGTTTAGTTAAGTAACCTTAATATGTTAGCAGACCACCTAACTTGCCTAAAAATAGAAATAAGTTTAGTTAAGTAACCTTAATATGTTAGCATAAGCGTTTGAGATCGATTAGGAGAGACTCCGCTCACACTACCTTACCGAGTTAATGAATTTCGTACACGACCCCTTCTTCCCTTAAGTAGTTGTGTATCATAAACCTAGATAACGAAGTAAAAACAATGGCATGTTATATGTTTATCAAATATTACTATATTTTTGGAGTAGAAAATAAAAAATAAAACGAGAAAGAGAATGGAATGGAATGGAATGGAATGGAATGTGATTAAAAAATATTTATTATTAAATATATATTAGAGATATAAGGCTTACTATGTAATAAAATTACTTTATGACTTTAGAATATGTTAATGTTCATTTTGTTTTGTATAAAACAATCTATCCCACATTCATAAATGGAAATGAACTGTTTAATGAACAATAATATATGAGGTAAACTTCTTTGTAATAGATGCATCAATTAATCATTGATAATATTTTATAGTGTTATTGTGAGTATCTTCTTTGAACTTAGTTATGTGACTCAACCCTATTTAGGGTTTCCTCATTTGGTGATCTAACTCATTTTGTAATAATATAATCATTATGGACAACAAAATTAACAATATTGTTTTATAGTAGTCTCGTTGTACCTAACAATCCCTCTAATTATAAGACCATTATGATTATCCAATTTAACCATATGGAATTGTTTTTGGAAAAAAATATCCACCAATGTTGTTTTTTTGTTGATTTTATAAAAGCTTTTGGCATAATGCCTAGGACCAATCTTTGGAATAGATTAGAAGAGCTTAAAGTTCCTTTCAAGTTGAGATTTGTTGCGATAACATTCTGTGATAACGATATTTCCAAGTTTAGAAACACTAAGAGTTATTCAAAAGAAATTGATTGTGATATACAAATTAAGAAAGGTTGTCCCCTATCCCCTACCCTTTTTGGCATATAAATTGACAAGTTAGAGAGTTGTTTGGAAAAAATGGGTTGTTTCCGCCCAACTCTAGCTAGTATAGTCATCATCCTTCTTCTTTACATTGATGATATTGTTCTTATGGTGAGGATTCCTTATGATCTCGACAAACAACTAAAAATTCTTAAGGATTTTTTCTCTATTATGGGTATGAATGTTAACATTGAAAAAATAAAGGTTATGATAATTAAATCCAAAAATATCACTTACACTAATTTCATGTATGACAACAATAGCTTGCAGGAAGTAATTTCATACAAATATCTCAGAATCAATCTTCATCACAAGCTTAATTGGAACTATGGCATTGAGAAATGGATAAATGGAGGGTGCAAAGCTTATTATGGAGTTCAAAACAGTTGTAAATTAGTATACCTTTTGCTATGGGATAAGAAAAAAATCCTCTTTGAGACTCTTGATATTCCTCTTATTTTATATGGTTGTGAAGTTTGGGGCTGCAACATCTCTAGAGAACAATGGAAAAAGATAAAACAAATCCAAATGTTTTATAACTTATAATCTCAAAATTAAAGGCAATACACCCTATCATATCCTCCTCATTGATGTTAAAGTAAATATTAGCTTATAATGGACAATTAAATATTAGACATAGACATTAATAAAGTTGGTTCGACTTTAGTTTATTTTATGTTTTTATGTCTCATTTCACTTTATTGTATTTTTTAGTCTATCCCATAATCATAAAGTGGAATGACTCGACTTGCTTGTAATCTTGTATAAGAAAGCTTTCACTTTCTCATTTTGATATATAATATGGAGAACTCTTTTGAGTTATCTTGGTTTCTTTATGTGCTCGATTTATGTAATATGGTATCAAAGCCAGCTAGAGCCATGGATTCTGTGAGAGTGTGAAGACCTAGGAATTGTTTCCAGTAGAGATAGAATGAGAGATCACTAGCATAGCACATCGAAGAACCAAAAGTGTTTCAATAAAACTAGATATTGTTTTGTTTTAATTCTAAAGCAAGGTCAAATTTTTTTAAATCGAAACTCTGTTTTTAGCCACCATACAATGATTTTCAGCCGCCATTCCTAGCCATTCTACAGAATAGTTGTATAGAACAACCATACAATCGTACAGAATCATACAGATCCATACAAAATTTTATGGAATTGCTAAAAAAAGTGCTATAAAAATCTAATTACAACTCATATTAGTCTTATTTCTCAGTTTTCTTGACAGTATAAATGAATTGGAAGTAGATTGAAATTGTTTTTTCCTATATTGGTGCTTAGATTTGCACATCTAGAAGTTTTAGTTGTTGATTTGTTATTTTTCAGCAGATCCAAGGAGAAATTGATTTTTTTGGTTGTATTTATTAATATATCTAAGTGATTTTGAGCTATTGGTGAGCATATTTTCCTAGATCTATGTGTATTTCAACTGGTTAAGAGTAGATCTAAGTCTTATTGGGCTGCTAGTGAGCATATTTACCTAGATCTGCAGGTTTTTGCGTTGTTTTTGGGTAGATTTATTATAAATTTGTAAGTTTTTCAACATATTACTTGTTCTTGGGTTATTTTTAACCTTCACCTATGGAATATTTACCCAACATCATGTTGGAACAGAGTCGTAGGTTCACAGGAAATAAATACAACACATGGAAGCAGTGGATGTTGACCATTTTTCAGTACGAGTGCCTGCCAAATATTGTCCTTAGTAAACTTACCCGGCCTACAATTGCAAGTAAAGACCAAGATAAGTTTGATGAGAAAGAAAGAGAAGTAGTGATGTTGATTAATTTGTTCGTGACATGTGAGATGCTTACAAAGGTATAGATAGGTAAGACTTCCTCAACGATCCAAACACATTTGAAAGATTTGCATGAGACATCGGACAAGGGAAGATCCTTATTCCTAAATAACATGTTGTTTTCGATGATGATGGATGAACATGCATCCCTCTAAGATAATTTTCTCAAGATCAAAGATATCCAAGAACAATTGATGGACATTGGTCGGGAGATGGAGGAAGAATACATGGTGGTAATCACACTGAAAATCTTACCACATTCTTACGAGCACTTTATTGAGACCCTGAACATCACTTCTATGAATGTTGACCTTGTTATCGTACAAATTGTAGGTTAGGAAAAGCCCGACCCAACTGTTGAAATAATGTAACTGCAAAGAGTATTCTTATTATTATTGATATATTATTCATAGGATCAATCCCCATTGTGGATTGATCATGTTAGTTATTGTAAAAAGACCAAGTCCCCTTTTGCGGATTGGTCAAAAGACAATTGTAATAGGCAGAATAAGAAGTCGGCCCCAATAGTTATTAAAGAGACCCAGAAATATAATAAAGGTAGGTTTACCCACCCAGTTTGAGAAGTCGGCCCTGCCAGTGAAGAGACACTTCACATGTGCCAGACTTGTATAAATAAAGGAGGCTAGCGCCTCACTTAGACACAACTAACTTGCTTAGTTTGAGAGACAAGTTATGATCTGTTACCGGCAAAGGAGAGAGAGAGTGGCGCATATCTAGGAGAGGACTTTCTGTATTAGCATAAGAGATCTCTTGGCATTGTATTGGCTATCTATATTAAGGAAGTTTTGTTGGGTTTTCTTCCCCTAGAGGGTTTCCCAAGATAAATGTTGTGTCTCTTGTGATTGTGTATTTCTCAGTGATCTTGGATTATGCTATTGTTATCTAATGAAATGAAAACATCTATAATAATGGCTTAAACATTAACACCAACCACCAATTGGCGACAACTAGGAGGGAACCTACCCATTGTCACCTTAGGTAGGTGTCCCCGTCACTTTAGAGGTGAGGTAGTCACCTCAAGGGGGGAATCCTAGTGACCCTGGGGGGAATGAGATGGAAAAGGGTGAAGATGAAGAGGATGTACCTAGAGGTCAATTCTATATGGTATGAAGGTCTTGGGAAAGAGTCTTGGGAAGGTTCAAGGGTTTCCAAATGTATTGAGTGATATGTCGATAGTGAAGTACATGCCCGAGACACAAGAAAAACAAGCATATGATAAAATATAACCAATTGGAAAAGCAAGTTAATCTTGATGTCCCTAATAGCAGTTGTTAGTAAAAATATATATCAAAAATGAAATGGCACAATAAGATGCTAAACAAGTGCTAGAAATCAAGTGAAAGATACAAGCGATAGACTAGCTAAACACTAGTAAAACTCAATATTAAAGACCAAAATACTAGCATGAAAAGACAAGGTTGTTGTGAACACTTTCTACAGCAATATATATCAGCCTTATGGCTGTAACAATCAACTTATTACAGCAAGAAAATCAGCCACTAAAACTCCTCCAAACTTTGCCAAAAAGTGCACTAGACCAAGTAGTGTAAGTGTGCAAACTTTGGGAAATTTTCAACGGTTAATTAGAGAGTTATTCAAGCAATTCGATTAGGGTTTTTTCAGCCCTAATGGATAAAGATGAAATTTTGTAACAACATCAAGACATATCCCTTAAAATGGGACGCCCTAGTGGTTGAGAGCTACTCTAAGCACAAGGAACACAACCCAAGTTGCAAAACGTTAATCCGACAAGAAATTATGTTTCCCAATGCAATATTTTGTTTCTCCAATGCAAGAATACTTCATATTAGTGCCTTGGAAATTGGGTGATAGAGTCTTTAAATCACAAGCTAGATAAAAAACAACCCTAGGGGTGTAAACCCCCTTACTCCCTAGGGTATGCCAACCAAACTTAGGGTAAATCTAGGAGGGTATACACAATTGTATTCCTCCTAGCAACCCTTGCAAAAAGGAAAGACTTAAAACCTTTAACAAAGAAATGAAGCAATGATGGAGGGTGTATCTAGCATACTCCTCCCTAGTGTTTCCACAAGCTAGATAAAAAATTGGGTGATAGAGTCTTTAAATCACAAGCTAGATAAAAAAAAACCCTAGGGGTGTAAACCCCCTTACTCCCTAGGGTATGCCAACCAAACTTAGGGTAAATCTAGGAGGGTATACACAATTGTATTCCTCCTAGCAACCCTTGCAAAAAGGAAAGACTTAAAACCTTTAACAAAGAAATGAAGCAATGATGGAGGGTGTATCTAGCATACTCCTCCCTAGTGTTTCCACCAAAAATAACCAAAGTAAGCAAGAAAATAATAGCATATGTAGATGTTTCCTTACCTAATCCAAGAAAATGAGAGAACAAACCCTAGTTACCATGCAACATTCATCCAAGATTGAAAGAGAGCAAGACTTTAAGGGGCGTGCAACACTCCTCCTCATCCATTCACCATTACACATTCCCCATAAGACATTCCACAAGAGAGAAACACCAAAACCACCAAGGGTAGCGAAAATTTCAGCCATATACTTCTCACAATGGGAGAGTTATGTTATGAAATGAGATCTTATGATCTCTATTTATGAAAAATGTCTCCAAAATAGTTTGTTTACATAATATTGGGGTAAACCACGAGACTAGTGGTCAACAACCCTAATCTTTCCCATTTTACAGAATAATATTAAACATTTCACTTAAAATTTACTTTTACACAAAAAGAAACCCTAATTTAAAGTTACGTCACCCCTTTACGGGACATTTTGGCACTAGGAGCAAGTCATTGGTGTTGGAGGAGTGTAGTTAGGCTTCCCAAAGCCACATGTCATTCTCCTCAAAATGTCCATGTGCCAAGGAATGGTAAGCTCACCACCAAACCCCAACCCCCCAGGTAACGTCATGCCTCTAAAGGTGACGTTTTTCCTCTCCTAGGAAAAACATTTGGCATGTGGGGGAGAGGTTATGTCATCCAAGTCATTTTCTAGGCCTTCAAAGTTTCACCTATCTCATTCGACATGTGGGCCCTTGGCATCCACCTGTGGGCTTCAAGCCCCATGGAAGCCCAAGCTAGGCTTGTTCCTCCAAAACTATCCACCAACTAGGTCCTGCAAAGACAAATAAGCACTCCCTCCAAGGATCTCAAGTCAAAATATCATGATAAGTAAATCAAGTCAATAAATGAGCCACCTAAGAATGTGCATCAAAGATTATCATGTCAAACAATTAAGTTCTCAAAGACATTATGCGACTTTCCAAGCTTGGATATGGGAGGGTTGACAAAGTGTCATATTGGGTAGATCTTGCTCTAGGTCAAGGAGTGTTTCCAAGAGATCCATCTCTAAGCCATGTAAAGTGGATGAAGTGGTTTAAGGGTCAAGAATCAATTGACATGGGGTTCATGACATACAAGGGGTTGTAGTGTCTCATTCATGGGTGCCTTTGTATAGGGTGTGTGGCACCTTCGTTTGCAATGCAAATTTTCCCAATCCCATCGTTTTTTTCCATTATTTGTTTCTTTCATAATTTAAGGACAAGTTGAAGGTCATTGTCCTGTCGTGGTGTCCAGATAATGACAATGTCACTCACAAACACCTAGTGGAAGTGAGAGGGTTAGCTCGTGATGAGACCCCCTTTCTCTTAGCCATGCAACTGAGAGCCATTACCCTGACTTGGTGACTAGATGATGGTAATGTCATACCACTAAATATCCATGATCATGATAGAACGGCTCATGATGAGACCTCCTATCCTTCAACTAACTCTTTAAGCATTATTCTTATCGGTCCCCCTTTTCTTACAGATAAGTGTTTCATTGCTTTCTTGGGAGATCCCTCAACAAAGCATCTGGAAGGTTTAAACATAGGCTTTTATCTTTTACCCAACAACAATCCCTCTAGGTCATCAACCCCTTCTTTCCATAGAATGAGGGACAACCCCTTCTTGGGTCAATACACCCTAAAATCCAAAGAGATAAGAAAATGGGAGAAAATAGTGATGGAAAGTGGTAAGTATGGTCGGGAACGATACGATAGCTCTTTAAGGGAGTTCCTAGTACCAAACCCATTCCCAATAAAGACCACTTACTAGGGCACAATGTCAACCACCAAGGTGAAGTAGGGAAAAAGGCATCATGTCCAAGCATATATCATGAAATCCAAAGCAATCTAAGATACAACATACTCAAATGCCTCAAATATTGAAATGACACTCACCATAATACATGACTTGTACCTCATGGAGCAAGGCTTAGTGCCTCTCAAAAGCCAATTGGTGTGGTGGATTCCATCTAAAAATCTACGACCTATGTGGTGGTGAGAAGAGTCTCCATCTGTGCAAAATGACACTGCTAGTCATGTAATCTCTCAACACTCCATATATGCAACCTGAGGGCCTCGAGACATAATCTCCTTAGTTATCCCACAAAATGGGGATACTAGACCTAAAGATTGATGAGCTTTGCAATAAGATCTTATAGTAGGACAGGTGGAAGAAACAATTCGATAGTAGCAGTCAGATAGAGGGTTCTGAGCAAGCCTTTTCTACCAAATTAAAGGGAAAAGGAAAATGGGGCAAGAAGAAAGGACAGAGTAGTGATGAGGATGTCACAAAGGATCACAAGACCATAAAATGCCATTATTGTGGCAAGGAGGGTCATATGAAGAAGCTTTGCAGAAAGAGGTTGGATAACCAAAAAACCAACCAGGGAGGGCTTCAACAGTGGACTGATGTCACAAAGCATACATAGGAGAAGAAGTCAGCCTTCTATGAATTTTTGGCCATGACACAAGCATATAAATGCCCATGTCATCTTCTTGGTTCATCAATTAAAGTGCATCACATCACTTCACCAACTGGCAAGACTGGTTGTCAAAGTACATGTCTTGTTCTTCCAAGCATTCAATGACCTTTGGTGGTGGGGAGGAGTATACAATCAATGGAAAAGGAAATGTGCATATTTCCTTTGGAGGAAAAATGCTAATCTTCCTCAATGTATACTACATGCAAGGTATAAAGCTTAATCTTCTTTTAGTTAGTGATATTATGTGGCACAACCCCCAACTAGATGTTAACTTTAGTAATCACAACTACTACATAGTTGACAAGGAGACCAAGAAGATTGTTTCTCTTGGTGTTGAGGACCATGGATTGTTTAGACTGGTGGATATTGGATAAGTCAGAGAGCATGCACTAGCAACCAAGAGTGCATCACATATCAGTGCACTATGGCATCATAGGTATGGGCACCTCAACTTGACCTACCTCTCTTAGTTGGCACGAGAGAACCTGGTAGATGGACTTCTGGACATTTAGAAGCAGATCCAGGGATTTTGTGGAGCTTGTCAGGCAAGGAAGCAACACAAAGTGTCATTTGATGAAGGACACGTGTGGTGAGCACAAAGTGTCCTTCAACTAGTTCATGTGAACATTTGTGGACCAATGAACACGACATCAATCACTGGTGCCATGTATTTCCTCCTATTTGTTGATGATTACAGTAGGAAAATGTGGGTGTATTTTTTGAAATTGAAATCTAACATGTCTAATGAATTTCAAAAGTTCAAATCCTTAGTAGAAAAAGAGTTAGGTTGTCACATTGCCGCTCTTATATCCAATAATGGTGGTGAATTTTGTTCGAAAGAATTTGATAAATTTTGTGTTAAGCTTGGGATCAAAAGACAATTCACTACACCTTACAATCCATAGCATAATGGAGTGGTTGAAATGCATAACCTCACTATCACAAACATTGTCTGTTGTATGTTGCAGAATAGGTGTGTTCCAAATAGGTTTTGGGCTGAGGTAGTGTTCATAGTAGTATATTTGTTGAATAGATCTCCAACGATGGCAGTGAAGTAAAAGACTCTAGAGGAAGAATGGTTTGGAAGAAATCCCAAAGTCAACCATCTTAAATTCTTTGTTTCTACTGCCTACACTTGGATTACAAATGAAAAGTGAACCAAGTTATATCTAAAGAGAAAAAAGATGATGATCATATAGTACAACGATAATCATAAAGCCTACAAGTTGGTTGATATTAACACCAATAAGGTGAGATTTAGTAGAGATATTGTTGCTGATGAAGACGTTGGACCTTTCCACACTTCTCCCAAATTAAAAATTACCGAGCAACTAGTGGTGGATAAGAATTCAAGTGTCAAGCTTCATGCAGCTCCACCTGAAGGGGGAGAATATTATGTGCATGAGGAGTCTTATAGGTTGTTAATTGCTTATGCAAATAGCTCGAATAAGCATTTGGATGACATAGATATAGGTGAGGATGAGGAGAATCCCAAAAAGATACCCAAGTAGTGGCACAACACCATTAGAGATGTTTGTATATGTGAAATGATTGAGGGACGATCATTGAGAGGAAAGAGAAAAACATAAACTAAACACGATCAACTTTTCTCTAATGGTCAATGCCTAGGAAATCTATGAGCCACGGTTATTTGAGGAGGAAAAAGGGAGACATAAATGGGAAAAGGACATGGCAACTGAACATGAGAGTTTGATAAAAAGTCAAACTTGGGACCTCACAATGCTTCCACTAGGGAAGAAACCCATTGGCTACAAATGGGTGTGCAACGTCAAGTACAAGGTAGATGGTACACTTGACAAGTACAAAGCATAGTTGGTTGCAAAAGGATTCTTTCAGTGAGAAGGCATTGACTATGAGGAAACTTTTGCTCCTATAACAAAGATGAGCACCATCCGACTTGTTCTAGCCATGGTGACAAATTTTGGTAGGAAGGTCCATCAGATGGACATGAAGAGTGTCTTCCTCAATGAAAATTTGCAGGAAGAGGTCTACATGTATCAACCACATGGTTTTTAGGTTTCATGGAAGAAGCATCTGGTCCGCAAATTGAAAAAGGTTATATATGGTTTGAAGCAAGCACCCAAGGCATGGCACATCGAGATTGATAGATACTTGGATGAAAAGGGGTTCCAATGGAGTCCTTCAAATTCCAATATGTATGTCAAAAGAGTTGGTAATGATATTGTCCTTCTAGTCAAATATGTAGATGATATTATTATTATAAGTGGTGAGGAAAGTGATATAGAACAAATCAAATCCAATATTATGAGCAAAAATTTTGACATCACTGATCTAGGCCTGCTACACCATTGTTTAAGTGTAGAAATTTGGAAAATAGGTAGCAGTATTTTTGTTTCACAAACAAAATATGTCAGGAGTTTGCTTGACAAGTTCATAATGACAAATTACAAATTCTCATCTACACCTATGGAGAAAGGGTTGAAAATTTCAGCCAATATTGACTCTAAGGCAGTTAATGAGTCAGTATACATGAAACTAGTGGGTAGCTCGTTATATCTTACATCCACTAGACCTGATTTGAGTTTCGTTGTGAGATTCATTTCCATATTCATGACAACTCCAAAGGTAGAGCACTAGACTGCAGCTAAGCGAGTGTTGAGATATGTGAAAGGGACACTTGAATTTGGCATTCTATATAGAAGAATCAAAGACCCTCGATTATGTGGGTATACAGATTCAGATTGGACCAGTTTTGTCAATGATAGAAAATCCACTTCTTGATATGTTGTCAGCCTTGGTATGGGTGCAGTCACATGGACCAGCAAGAAGCAACATGCAAGAGCCCTTTCATCAATAGAAGACTAATATCAAGGAACAATGAAATGAGCATGTGAGACAATTTGGCTCATGAGGATGCTTTCAGATATGTAGATGCAACAAACAGAGCCAACACCCATGTTATGTGACAATCAAGGGGTGATCAAACTTGACAAGAATCTAGTCTTCCATGAGTGTACCAAACATATTGATGTACAATGCCACTTCATCAAACAACTTGTAGAGGATGGATATATCGAGCTTTAGTACTGTCTCACGAAGGACCAAACTACAAACATTCTCACCAAGTTTTTGATTCCTAAAAAATATGTAAAACCCTGAGATAAGCTTAGTGTAGTTAGTAGATTGACCATTAAGGGAGGGTGTTAAAGTAAATATCAGCTTATAATGGTCAATTATATATTAGACTTAGAGTTTAGTAAAGTTAATTTGACTTTAGTTTATTTTATGCTTTTATGTTTTATTTCACTTTATTGTGTTTCTTGGTCTATCCCACATTCATAAAGTTGATTGACTCGACTTGCTTGTAATCCCATATAAGAAAGCTTTCACTTTCTCATTATGATATACAATATGGAGAACTCTTTTGAGTTATCTTGGTTTCTTTATGTGCAAGCAAGTCTTGGTTTTTAGTTTGTAACACTAAGAAGGTTGAAGATGAAAAACACTTTTTCTAAAAATGATACTACAAGGAGAACGTGGTCATAATCATCATCATAGATAATGATACATTTTAAATTTTATTTCAATAAAATTGAAGGTCAATCTAGAATAATACTCCCATATCCATAAAAATATATTTTGAATAAATATAATAAAAATATTTATAATAAATTATATATTTGTAATAAAATTAAAATATTTATATTTTAATTTAATAATATCAAAAATTAGTACTTATTTTAATTTAAAACTCTTTATTTTGAAAAGCTTTCAAGTTTCCAAAACATTTCAATACCAATTAAAATGTCTAAAACCATTCTAATGCAACTATATATTTTATCAAATAGCTTATAATTTATGTAACGCCATAATTTATCAAATAGCTTATAATTTATGTAACATCACAACTGGGAGTTAAAATAAGAAAAAATAAAAATGCCTAATAATCTTATCTTACCAATCTTATCGTATCTTACCTCGTCCCCTGTAGAAAACAATTTCACATGGAATGAAATCTTATAGCCTATATCAAAATGTATGGAGGACCGGGGATGAAGCGGAGAAAGGTTCCAAATGTTTACAGGTGTAATGCTAAGTTTAAGTATATATAAGCATTTCGTACTCAAGCAATAATCTCCCTTCTCCACATCTCTTGTAAATTAATTGAATAGTCGGATAAGAAAAGAACGTAAGTTTATCTAACGCTACATTGAGGAAGGTTTAATTGATTTTTGTTTAAATAATTTGAAAAGGGTTGACACTAAAAAAAATGCTTATAATTTAGGAATTTGATTTTTTTTATAGAATTAAAAATATTAATTATTAATTACGTCCAAAGGTATACACTTATTAATAATGGGCAGATTTAATAGGGGTTTGGTGTTTAATAAGTTTTTTATGGACATGATTAAATATGGTTGGAATATTCTTAGTAGTCACACAAAATAAATGGTTGTGATTTCAATCATTAACTTCCTAGCTATTATAAAGACATCAGTTTATGTGTTTACTTTTTTACATTTACCTAATCATATTTAAAAATTACTTTGATAGCTAAGTGATTGCCACTTAAGTGATTAACAAAAATTAAAATATTAACACCACATAAATGAAGCTCAACCGTTTATTTTGTTAATCAATAATAAAATTTAATATATTCTTTTAAGGATTTGTTTCATCTTATCAGCCTTTCTGCGTTCACCAGCAGCTATTTACTTCTCGAACCTATATTTTACAGGTAAATCTGAATTCCACACGTCATTGCTTACCGACATCAAAACTCTGATCATGTCAAATTGACCTGTAATTATGTGGAGTGTCCGTCAGAAATCTTAGTAATTAAATAAGCTATAGGTTATATGGTAGAGGCCTTAGGCTATACGCATGGCTTCACCACGGTTAGTGAATAGTAACACCAAGGTTAGTGAATCGTAATTGGTTGAAGTTTGAAGAAAAAAATGAATAAGCATGGGTGGGTAGACATCGTGCATCACTACAAGATAAATTATAGTAATTGTATGATTATTATAGGAGTATTGCATTTTCAAGTAAATGCCACACGAGAGCCAGGAGCCAGGAGCGGCGATTTTAGGGTTTGAGAGTCGATTTCGGTTTCGAATATGGGGGCTCTGCGGCTAGGTCTTGCTAGCCGCATCCCTGTTTTTTCTTCGTGCACAGGTGCGGGCTTACCCTTGACAGAGCGGACGGGCGGAACCAGAGCGGACTTGTGGGAGGCGGCCTGTGGTGATTTTCGGTCGGTGTCGGAGGTGAAGCTGGGTGGCGGCGCTGCTGGTAACCGGGTGGTGGCCGCGCGGACCGGTCTGCGGTTTGCGGCCGGTTCTTTGATGTGCTTTCGCGTGGAGGCCAGCAGGGCTTTTCTTTCACGGTCTGGCTATGGCTTCCGGGGGTTTTTGCTCGCTGGGATGTTGATCGGTGGCGGGGGAGGATCGGTTGGCTGCAGGAGCAGCATCCGCGTGGAGCGCCATTGAGGGCGTTTGGGGCCATCTGCTGCCGCCGAGTCATTTTTCCTTCTGCTGCTATCTTATCCCTGTTGGGGTTTTTCTGCCTTGTATTTTGTTCACTGTTTTTTACAGCCTGCGTGTTGTGCTGGGTTGTTTTGTTTAGTTTTGCTTTCGAGCATGGGTGTTGGAGTAGTATTGTGATGGACACAGCTTGTTGCTGGATTTGTAAACGAATTTATACTCTATATAAATTTGAGATAAATTTTTTTGGAAAAAAAAAAAAATTATAGTAATTGTAACTTTTCCCACACTCCAATATATTTGGATTTCAAATTAATAAATAAATAATAAAAATTGCAACTTTTCTCACACTCCAACATATTTGGATTTCAAATTAATAAATAAATGACAATAATTGTAACTTTTCCCAGACTCCAGCTTATTTGGATTTCAGTTCCATATCCTATCTTGCTCACCCTGGTAGGCTCTTCTACATGTCACAGGCTCTACTGGTATCCATGTCCCATATCGTCTGTCCGATGTCCAAGTCCACAACATGTGAATAGGAGATTAGAGGGAGGCGAGGGCAGGCATCGCTGCTCAGGATAATGATAGAATCACCTCACCCATTATATAAACGTTTGAGCAGTAGCGAGTCACACCCAGGCACTAAAGGAATCCATTAACTTCCAAGAGTTTTATTTACTAGTATGTTCCAGTCACTTTGATGGCTAAAGATAGGTAAGTTTGGAATTTGGAAATTTGAATTGAGTAAGTTAGAATCATGCATTGTATGGAATAGTTCTTTAGTTCCTCACAAATTTTGCAGATTTCTAATTTCAAGTAATCAAATGAAGATCATTTTGTAAAATTTAATTGGTAATTTTTTGGGTACAAATAAGTTTATAGCTTCACAAAATGTAGTTTTGTTGCTTAGAGCTATGGCTCTAGCCCACTCAAGTTAGGCTTTTCAGTTGTTTGCTTCTGGCTCCTTCTGGCTCCCTTTGTTCA
The DNA here is from genome assembly GCA_032191745.1 of Picea mariana. Taxonomy (NCBI): domain Eukaryota; kingdom Viridiplantae; phylum Streptophyta; class Pinopsida; order Pinales; family Pinaceae; genus Picea; species Picea mariana. Next base: position 92,034 of record JASDQU010102701.1, read on the forward strand.
CTATAACTAGCTCAGCCCTTTGCCCTTCCCTATTTATTAATATTTAACTGTGCTTTGAAAACCTACCCAAAATAGTAAAGTAACAAGTGTTGGACTCTAAATTTTATAAATATAAAAGATTGCAGATCAAAAAAACTCTAAGCATCAATGTATCATGATTAATGACAATGTGTGAGTCACTATGGACTCTCGTGAGTTTGCTTTTGATAACTAGCCTCCAAAAAAACAACTATATCTTTGTTTTGATAGGGTATGGGGGTGTTTAATTAAGGATTGGCTTCTTGCTTGGGAATGGGAAAAGTTTTCTTTTGCATAGAGAATAGGCACTGAATAGACAAATAGAATTGGAAGACAAATATAACTAAAGTTGGTTAGAAGCTAGGAGATTGAGTCTTCAATTGATTCATTTTTTAAAAAATTGACACTTAGAAAGAAAGAAAGAAAGTATTTTTAACGTCCATGAGGCTAAAAATACTCTATGGGACAGATTGTTTTTTCATTTGGCTTTTGTATTCGACATTTTTCTGTGAAGTTTTACAATAACCGCTCCCAACTTCTCGACAAACTCTTAGCTGGATAGATTATCCCAAGAACTAGCTGCGATACCTGCATAATTTTCTCTATTGTCTTTTAAGGCTTCACATTCTAAAATGAAATGTTTTTCTGTTTCCATTTTTCCGGAAGAGCACAAAAAACACTATTTTCTCCCACATTTCTTTTGACCTTTTCCAGTGCCCTATGTCACAACGGAGTTTATGACAATTAATCCTTAATTGAGAAACAAGAATTTTAGATCTCCAAGAAATATTGATCCTATGTACGCTTTTAACTGATGATTATAAATGAGGTTAAACTCTTCAATGTAAAATGCAATCACTAAAGTTGGTTTGTAGATCTCCTGGAAAGAGGTGTTCTTGTCTCCATTCCCCTATCTTTCCTCTTTTGAGACCAATCAATATGGATTCTCTCAAACCTCACCGGTCATCAATGAGGGAAAAGAAGCATCGACATTATAAGGCTCCTATTCACTCGTAAGATTATATTATTAACGAAGTTATAAGTATACTTACAAGTCACTAAATTACCTAAATAATAGATCTACTAATTAACTATAGGTGGGTAGAAAACAAAAGGATAGAGAAAACGGCAGCAGTTTACCGATTGAAAGGGGCAGAGGTTAGAGCAGGAGCAGATTGAGATCGATATCTAGATGCTTTAGGGCAGGTCCGATTGAATCAATCCATGTTAGTTAGTTAGCAGTTGAATCCATGTTGGGAAATCTCTTCATGAAAGAGGGATAAGGCCCCTAATAAAGTTATGAACCGACTGGAGCAAATCTGTATCTAGAATTCTAAAAGAAAAGAATGATGCATCCATGAATTCAAATATGATTATAGTTCCCCTGGCCTGGCCCTATTCCTGGATTATTCGCATTGATTATTCCCCTTGCTGATTTATCCCAAGGGACTATCAGCGATTTCAACTGGCAGCACCAGTACGAGTAGCAGGAGCTTCATATCCATACCCCTAGTTCAGTCGATGCACGGATAGCGCACAGATCAATACATTAAATTCGGGTCAGTAGATTGATTGGCCTAGTTCTGCCCACAGACAGATCCCCATAAAGCGCTATTAGTTTACCGCCCAGACACTCTGACCCGCCCCAGAGATGCATAACAACGGTACGAGATAAAGAAATGCGCAGATAGGCTGGGATAATATTTTGGTAAATGGGTGCTATTAGAAGTGATCATGTTGAAGGTCCTAAGTTGATGTAGTTATCCCATTGCAAAAGGTACTGACTACAGAGTAAAGAATGCCCTCAGTTAATGTCTTCATGGTGGAGCTCATGAAGTGTTTACCTTTATCAGTTGTCTTTTTTTCCACGAGAAAAAAATTGCTCTTTATATTCAAAAGGATATAAAAATTTACAAATCGACTTCTCTTACAACGGCATAAAAGCTGCAAGGGGGTATTTGCTATAATAAGGATCCTGTTCCTATCCACACTGTAGCTTCACAATCAAGGCAAAATCCTTCAAGACTGCATGACTGCTACATAGAAGACAAGCCATCAAATCTGCCAAGGAGAAAAAAACCAGTCATAGGTTGATCTTGTAGAAAGGACCTTCATTACCGTCCTCCCAATAAGAAAATCTGAGTTGGTTCATAGGGAGGAGCAATGCTTGTTTCGAGAGGATGTCTGCCTCGGAGTTTTCCTCTCGGAAGATATGCTGGAAAGTGAGCTTGTTGAAAAGTGAGGTAGCTTTCTTGGTCCTATCTTTCCAGCAAAAGAGGGCTACCACATGGAAGTCTGTCAAATCATTCAGCCAATCGATTATGAGCTTGGAGTCACCCAGAAGGAGCAAGGTGTCGGAATGGCGACTGGCCAGCAGAAGCGAAGCCCAAGCAGCTATGAGTTCCGCCTTTGTGTTGGTACCCTGGCCTCCATTCAACGTCCAGCGAATAATGGTGTGAGTGCTTAGTGCTATTTTTCCCCCGGCTCCACACAAAGTACCTCCTTGTTGTGAGGCCCCATCAGTTGTCGAACTTCTAGGACATCTGAACCTAGATATGATATTATCAAATATAAATGAGAGGTAAAATGAAAAACAAAACAAATTGCTGTAATCAAATTTTCACTTTACAGTCGGGTTAAATTTGAAATTCCAAGCCTGTTTACACGAATCCTATCCTACATCTACATGTAAGAGATTTGTGCAGTGACGGCAGTCCACTGACTGTACGCACGCCCATACAAGTCTCCGATACAATTCTATGCGGCGTACAGTGTTCAATGTTGCGGCGTATAGTGTTCGCTAACCATAGGCGCAATGTTGCAGAACATTAAATAAATGTTCTGCTGCAGCCGGGTGCTTACTGATTCCCGTAAATGTTGGCGCGACAGTGACGTACACTCTCACAGGCCATTCTGCAGCGAGCAATGACGTTTCGAGGCATACAAATTCATGATCGATACAATGGTCCACCACGTACGTAACTGTGCACAGTGAGGTGCGTATTCCATGCATTTTCCTTCCCGACCTGACTTTTGAATGTCCCTCATTGATACTGTCACTACGACCGGGCTCGAATCGAATGGAGGGAGATGCTCATCCCTGTCACTTCGATTACGACAGTTATATGTAAAAAGTGATAGAACAAATCTCCCGTGCTTCTTCCAGGAACCTTCACAAAAGCTAAATTCGAAATCTTTTTTCTCTCTTTCACAAAAGCTAAGATCGAAATCTCTTTTTTTTTTATCTTCCACAAAGCATGGACCAGCTTAACTATGCATTCCAATAATTAAAAACAGGGCTCGGGGCCATGCTTGCCGTTCAAGGAAAGAACCCGTTTTTTATAATAAAATATTTTTTCCATTTAAGCGATAAGGTCAATGGAATTCACACAAGAAGCCGAGTGGATCAAGGATAGCAGAGGCCGAAGGATCTGAGAGTATCAGTTAACCCGCACTCGTGGGGAGAAGACAAAAGGGTTTCGTCATTCTTAAAGCTTTACTGTGAGAATTGAACTTGCAACCTGTACATCACAGGTAGGGAGGGAGTGAGAAGAGAAAATGGCAACATTAGTTTTCATTTCAGTGAAATGGTAAAGCAAATTGTTTTTGGAGGTAGTTTGCATTTGTTTTATTGTGACTGGTGTCATCTTTCCAGCGCCTGCAAAAGATCGTCATGAGCTCCGACGATTCTAGAAACCCCCGGAGATGTTCTCCGGGACGATCTCCCTCGTGGGAGAATTATGAGCGATTCGACAATAGTGAGGACATAGACGAAACGCAGGACGACATTTTCGATATCCCGCCCAAGACAGCCCCAAGGGAGAGCCTCAGAAAATGGAGGGTAAGTATGCATATAATTAGTTTCTTTATTTAAGTATGCACTGTGAGGCAGACCTATTTTTCCATAACGAGTGAACTGTTTTAAAATTCAATGTGAACTGGGAAGCAGAATATTCTTAAATGAAATATTGATTGTTTTTTACTGATTTTGCCATAATGATTGAATTGTTCCGAAATTGAATATTGCACAACAAAAGCCAAGGTGTAACGTCCTCACGCTGTGGCGCACTTCACCGTCTGACTGACCGGCCCAGACGCGCGCGCTCCGCAAACACGGTAACGACCACGGGGCTACAGTAGGCGTGCTAAACGCCAAACAAAGGTTTGGGTTGCAAACAAGTTATAAGGATGCGACCAATGAATGACCAAGGAAATTGGGCAGTTGGACTGTGGCCCAAGTTAAGGGGTGCACATCCACCTTTTTCCCCTCTTTGTGGAACGGTGCAACGGATGGACCAAATCGGTTGGTTGGGGTCTGCTTAGATATTGGAAGGGGTGTCGATGGTCATAAGTTGAGGAGTCGGTTAGGGGTTTTGAAAAGTATAAAAGAAGACACAAGGGAAGCGTACAAACCATCTAGGTAGAGCATCCAAGCAAAGATCCGAGATCCAAGGCAGTGGTTGAGGCCTTGCAAGGCTTGCAGGGTGCTTGTGCTTCTTGCAGGGTGCTTCAGGGTTGTAGGCAATAAGTAAACTTTTGGGCATGTGTTGGGAATACATGTGTTGTTGTGCTTCTTGCTTATGATGTTCATGGGTTTATGATATTTTGCTAAGTATAGAGAACACATCTTTAGCTTAGTTGTTAAGGTTTGTAGTAGGTTTAACATTGGTAGTCTAAAGCAGAGATATGAACAACGTTTAGACGAGGAGGTGTAGTTTACTTGCTAGTAGCCATAGACGGATCAAGTCCCTGCGATGATCGCGAGGTAGTGTCACACGATCGACTAAGGTGTTGGGGCGAAATGGCTCGGGCAAGGGGTGAAAACCTTGGGATTATGACAGTTGGTATTAGAGTAGCCAAGGCAACAAAAGCCTAGTCCACATGCAAGAAGAAGATGTAGAACCGTTGTTTCAGGTTGCGGTCGGTTCGAGCAAGAGATGGACAAACATGCCACTGCACCTATGAGTGCACTTTAGTAATGTGAAGGCACACGTAGCAGTCGCAGAAGACACCCTAGAATGTGTCTTGCGTTTGCGAGTAGTTCAACCAAGGTGGGCACCAAGAGGATGGACAGATTTGTTGGAGCGATTGCAAGGTACCCTAAGGTAGCGTGCTTCTAGTTGAGTTAAGACTGGGATTTGTCTAAGTATTGATGATGACCATATAACAAGTTGGACACAGGTGAATTTTGTGGCAATGGGGGAGTCAATGTGGAGATTGGGGGCTTTGGTTGGCAACCAAGGAGAATGCTTGAATCAACTTTGTTATGTGGATCTCGTCTTAAATGGAAGATTGGTGAAGGTGATGATGGATATTGACACTTCACACAACTTCTTGAGAAAGGAGTTGGTGCGTGAACATGGGCTTAGAGGTAAACCTTGAGAGGCTTTAGTCAAGGTCGTTAGCTCCAAGGTAAAAGGCAGTTGTTGGGGTTGTGACCAAGGTTTACATTTAGTTGAACAAGTGGAAAGGTCATGCCAAATTTATTGAGTTGTAGTTGGATGACTTTGAGGACATCACTGGACAAGACTTTCTAAGGAGAGACAAGGGGGTTTTCATGTCGTTTAAGGATCAGTTGGTGATATTGGATGGAAGAAAACCATGTGTTGTGCGCACAAAAACAAAGAAGTGTGACAGATGTGGCTAGCTTGTGCACTGAGCATGAAGAAGACAGCTTGACGGCTTGGGTCATAGTTTTATGTTGCAGCGTTTGTTGGAGGAGAAGATAAAGGAGGAATGGAGATGCCTATTCCATCTATGCTTATCAACGTGCTGAACAAATTTACGGACACATTGCAAGAAAATTGTTGAAAGGGCTTCCCCCAAGGCGCACCGTCGACCACCGAATTGAGCTTGAGCCAAGGTCTAAACTAGTGGCAAAGGCTCCTTGTAGATTGTTCTCTCCCAAATTGGAAGAGTTGAAGAGGCACATCACGGAGCTCCTTGAGGCTGGCTTCATTATACCTTCACAATCACCTTACGACACACCAATCCTCTTCCATGCGAAGAAGGATAACCTAGAATTGAGATTATGCACAGACTATTGGGTGTTGAACAAGCAGACAATAAAGAATAAGTATCCATTGCCCCTAGTCACAGATTGCTTTGACAAGTTGGCCAATGCGAAGGTGTTCTCCAAGCTAGACTTGAGGCAAGGATATTATTAGATGAGGCTCGCAGAGGGAGATGAGGTGAAGATGACCTGTGTGACAAGGTATGGCAACTTTGAAGTTTTGGTTATGCCTTTTGGGTTGTGCAATGCCCCTGCTTCCTTCTGCACTTTGTTGAATGATGTGTTTAGAGCATTCCTAGACAAGTTCGTGGTCATCTACCTAGATGACATTGTAGTTTCAATGTAAGCATGCAAGACAGTGAGAAACACTTGGCATGGGTCTTTGAGGCGTTGAGGAAAAATCAACTATACTCGAAGAAAAGCAAGCATGTCTTTGGGCAAACCGAAGTGTTGATCTTGGGTCATTAGGTTGGCTAAGGGTGCATTTGCATGGGCCCCTTGAAGGTCAAGGAAATCAAAGATTGGGAGGAATCGAAGACAATACATGAGGTGAGGAGTTTCCTAGTGTTAGAGCATAATCCTAACTTCCCTTGGTGTATTACTTGTCTTAGGCACCTGGACCTTGGTTAATGCATCCCAATGCATTTTTCCTCACTTGATTCGACTTTCTAGAGAGGGTAGGAGACACCTTCCTTGATTTTAGGGAGTTTTCCTTAAGTTTAGGGAGTTAACTTTGAGTTCTTTAGTTAGAACTCCACTTAATAACTCATTTCCAACCTCCATGCAGAGTTTAAACACCTAAAGGAAGGAGAGCACACTTCTTCCTTAAATCAAGGAAATTGTCCCTTGATTTTAGGGATTTACCCCCTTTGTTTAGTAAACATGCATGTTTTGTTAATCAATTAGTAAACTCGCACTTTTCATCCTATCATACTCATGTTAGGTGTGGGTTATCTATTTTAGAGGTTTTGGCATGTGCTTTAGCCATTTTTACACTACTTTTAGTGGCAGTTGTTATTATTAGTGACAAGATCAATTCCTCTCTACATATTGGATCGATCTCATTGTAATTTCGAATATATTGTGAATACATTCATTCTTGTGGAGTAAATTCTTCTCTATCTTTCTCTTCTTTGTTTATTTGCAAATTCATTGGATTAGTATTATTTTTCTCATCGAATTCTAGATCTCTCGAGTCTTCGAATTTTACACCTAGGATTGGAAAACTACTATCGAAGGTTCATTAAAGGGTAATCCAAGATATCGGCTCCCCTAACTGACTTGTCGAAGAATAATCGACCATGGTGTTGGTCAGAGAAATGCCAGACAACCTTTTGCGAACTGAAGTATAGATTGGTGTCGAGGCTTGTACTGAAGTTGTTTGACTTCGACGAAGCTTTTGAGGTACATATTGATGCCTCATATTTTGTGATTGGAGGGGTTTTTATGCAAGAGGGTCACCTGGTGGCATATGAGAGCAGGAAGCTCCAAGGCCACGAACGAAGGTACCTTGCTGTCTAAAAGGAGATGACTGTCGTGGTTCACTAACTGCAGGCATGGAAGCATTATTTGTCAGGCAGACTGTTCGTGGTGAAGACAGACAACATCACAACAAGTTGCTTCACAATGTAGCGAAAGTTGTCACCAAAGCAAACGCGATGGTAGGACTTTTGGTTGAGTTCAACATGACTATTGAGTATCATCTAGGAAAGTTTAGTGTGGTTGCATACGCATTGAACCACAAGGTGCAACTTTCCACAATGGAAGTTGACAGAGAACCCTTGTCGATGCCCATATAGAGTCAAGTCATGGTGGATTTGCATGAGAAAATCAAGGCAGGGTTGGCAAACAATCCCACAACTTTGGACATTATCGAGCAAGCTAGGGAGGGGAAGACCAGAAAGTTTTAGTTGAATGATAGTTTACTATATTTTGGTAGACGGTTGTATGTTCCCAAGTCTACCAACTTGTGCAAAGATCTGTTGAAGGAGTGTCATGAATCGTTGTGGCCAAGGCACCTAGGGATGCAACGAAATTTGGCTTTGTTGGAATGGGGTTATTACTGGGAGCACATGAAGAAGGACGTGGAGGAGTTTGTTCAGGCTTGCTTGGTGTGCCAGTAAGACAAAATTGGCATAAAAATGCTAGCAAGCCCGCTCCATCCCTTGTCAGTTCCAGAGAGACCTTGAGCGAGCATCTTGGTGGATTTCATCACTCAACTAATGATGGCATAAGGCTACAACGAGATTTTTGTAGTGGTAGACATATTTTCCAAGTACACCACCTTTATGCCCATAAAGGCGCCATGTTCGACAGAGGATGTCAGAAGGATGTTTTTCAAGCATGTTGTGAAGTTGTGGGTTTTTCCACTAAACAGAGTGTTAGATAGGGACACTCGGTTCATCAGACGATTCTGGATGGAGTTGTTTCGATTTGTGGTGACGAAGTTGTTGATGAGATCAAGCCATCACTTGTAGACCGATGGACAAACAAAGCAGATCAATTGTTTGTTGGAGAACTACTTGAGACATATTGTATGGGAAGACCAAACAAGTTGGCTGAAACTGTTAGACTCGGCACAATTTTTCTATAACCTGTAGAAGAGTGTGTCAACAGGTTATAGTCCATTTGAGCTAGCCACTGGGCAACAATCGGTGACTCTGCACACCATGTTGACAAGGTTGTATGGGAGCGGTCCATTTTCTTTGAGGTTCGTCAAGGAGTTGCAAGATAGTAGAGTTGACATACACTCAAATGACGAAGGCAACCAAAAATATGAAACATTGAGCAGACAAAGGCAGGCGAGAGTTGGAGTTTCAGGTAGGCGACAAGGTCTTGCTCAGGCTAAGTAAAGATCAGTGAAAACCACTAGTGGGCATGTGCTATGCACTAATGCGGAGGTATGAGGGACCTTTCAAAATCCTTGAGAAGATCAATGATGTTGTGTATACACTGAAGCTGCTAGAGCACTTAGGTGTATTTCATCTAGTGTTTCACATCAACTAGTTATGATCTTGCAAATTTGACGGTGAGGATCCTGACAGGGCATGACCATCTCGGGTGCCTGCCATGATCGCAGATCAACTAAAATGAAAAGTGAAGAAAGTATTGGCTCACAGATCGTCAAGGCATGGTTGAAACAAGTGACAAGAGTTCTTTGTCAGTTGGAAGGATTCACGAGATGAAGACAACGATAGGGAGAGAAGGGAGTGTTTGTGGAAGTACAATGACACGATCTAAGAGTTTGAACAGGCAAATCTTAGCACCCTTAGACATGTGTTGGTTGGGTGTTGCTGGGACATCAACAGTTCCAATGGGGGAGGATGTAACATCCTCACATTGTGATGCACTTGACTATCTAATCGACTGACCTAGATGCGCGCCCTCAATAGATGGGGTAGTGAGCACGAGGCTAGACAAGGCATGCCAAACGAAGGTTTTGACCAAGGGAGCAATTGCGACAAAGTTATAAGGATGTAACCAAAGAACAACCAAGGAAATTGGCAGTTGGACGGTTGCCCAAATTAAGGGGCACACATTTATTCATACATTAAAAACTCTTTTTATACCATTTTATGAAGAATAAAACATTTGGATTTGACATTTGAAATTCACTAATTCATATTAATATTAAATTTATTAATTTATATTTTAAGAAATAAAATTTTAAAATGAAATAAATGAGTTTTAATTTCAAATTTATTAAATATTAAAAAAGATTAAAAAAAATACTAAAATATAAATATCTTTATGTTTAATTTGCATTTAATTTTTTATTTTTTTAATATACTATATATATATATATAAAACTTAATTGTTTCATATTTTTTTTTCATATATGTGATTTTTATTTTTATTATAAATTATTTTTCATACACAAACATGGTAAATAATTATTATTTTAATTAATTAAATATATGAAACTAATATATAAACATGGACATTAAAAATATTATATAAACATTAAAATTCATTAATACTAAATTGGAAAATATACAACTACATTTAAATTTACTAACATTTGAATAATATATTATTCTAAATTATTTCACACTTTTTTCACGAAACTGAAGGATCCCTTGGCCCCTGAATATTTTTAAAATCTCCCTTTCTCCACGACACTCCCTCCATACCATCTGCATTCGTCAATTTTGTTCATTGATTGGGCAGCTCTAATCCCCTAGAGTATGGAGTATGGCCATGTATGTGATCTGATTGCACCGTGATCGATTCAAGACCGTTATTGAATAGCTTATTTTAAAAGTTCTATATTTTGATAGTTTGGTAGTTTGTTTTTTTGGTGATTTTTTTCTTTTGATTTTCCCCGAAATCCGATGAGGAATGGTTGGATTTGCATATTTGAGTGGTTAAGTTTGTATAATTCAGATGTTTTAGGGGTTTTTCATCAAGCTGAATCTATTTATGCATTTAGAAATGCAATTTAAACAACAAAAATAATTATTTTGTCTGAATTTACAGTGTCAGATTTCAGCAAAAAAACCCCAAAAATAAAACGTTTAACCAAGCCTTATTGAAAGCCTTATTAAATTCCATTGATGTAGATGTGGTTCCTCCACAGATGTTGGGCCACAGTCCCAGAACGTGGCAACTGGCGTCCTTGAATACTCAGA
>JASDQU010102701.1:108020-118489 GCA_032191745.1 Picea mariana
AAGGAGTCTACCCCCCGCCCTATGGTGGTAGTAGCATACTGCTTGAATGAGGGTTGGTGAGTTGACAATGGTCTCCCTCTTAGTTTCACTGAGGCTACACTTCAGCTTTAGGACTTTATCTCAAGAAGTGCAAGTTTGTATGGTAACAATGACCATAAAGGTTCAATAAAATCCAAATTATGTATTGCAAGGGGTCTACCCCCCACCCTATGGTGGTAGTAGCATACAAGGGGAACACCAATGTCCTGTAACCCATCTCTCTTCGACATGATTTATTGAGAAGTTAGTGGAGTGAAACTAGATGACATTAAAAGCCAACAAAAACTAATGAATTTAACTTCTTATAAACCAAACACATTGAGATATTTAAAAAGAGTCATAGTCCAAGGGAGGTTTTTCTGTTAGACCCTAACATTACACTATGATACCTTCATTGAAAATTGGTAGTAGTAAATTCTATATTGTCATCATCAATGGATGCTTTATCACAACATTATAGAGTCAATCTTTAGGTTTGGACCTTAGGTTTCCTTTCGGTATCTTTAGGGGTTGAGGTCACTTGGGGATTAAGAAAGTGAGGCAAGGTGTGTGCTCTTTCTCCCCCTCCCAAGAGGGGTGGATCACCTCTTTCCTAATTATTGATGCCACAAGCTTATTCTGAAGTGGCCCTCCAATATACACTGACTTGGGAGGTTGAGATTGTGTAACATTAGTGTTATTATTTTTTCTGTTCTTTTTTAACAACTTGGACCATGTTTTATGATCTAGACTATGGTACTTAAAGTGGGTATTAGGCATGTTAATTCTCACATGTTATTTCATCATCTTATCCCTAACCTAGATGGGGACAAACTCCTTCAAATCCTTGGATAAGTTGATTGTCACACAAACTCTACACTTGTTTTGTGGTTGAAGAATTGTAGGGGCACATGACAAATAAGCCTTATAAGGGGCACGTGACAAATAAGCCTTATAAGGGGCACATGAAAAATAATCCTTATAAGGGGCACATGAAAAATAAGCCTTATAATGGGTGTCAAAATTTACTCCAAGTAGGGTGGAAATTGAATGGGAAATCTAGGGAGTCTAATCTACATCAAGCATGATAACTTGGTTTAGTTAGTAGAGAGATCCTCATCCCAAGGTGAAAATACAACTAGTGCCTAATAATTATAGGTCATATATCCTTCTCTTTTTCAATTTCAAGGGGGTGTCCCTCAAATGTGTATGTTGCCATCTAAGTGATGAATCTACACAAAGTCCAAGAAAATCAGCACACAAAGGACTCCCTCTTGAGTTATTTGTAAACAATCAAGAGTGAGGGTAAGTTTTTACTAACAATCAAGAGTGAGGGTAAGTTTTTACTAACAGTAAAGAGTGAGGGTAAGTTTTAACTAATAATTTTTAGTGGTTAAGGTAGACTCTTATAGATAGTTGTAACAATGAATTTAATGGAAATGGGTGAAGTGAATGTGCGCTTCGAATGAAGAAGATTCAAAATAAGTGCATTGTAAACTACCATAGCATCACAAAAAACTTAATCAATGACATCCAATAGGTTCAAAGAGATAGAACAAAGCATAATTGTACCAAATCACATATTACCTAAGAGATTGATTACATCATAGTGAGTCATAGGTGACAGGCATGGACCTCCTTGCTTGCAGTGGAGGTATTGGTTTAATGTTTGGGAGGATGGAAGAGTGAAGAGAAGTATGTTGCTACAGTCTATTTTGAAAGAATATTGTATATCCCTTGCTTTGTCTCTAGATTCTCACTCTAAGGGAATCAATTTACCCTTACTTCTAGTGGATGAAAGCAAGAAAAACATGCCAAATTGTGTCATCATTTGCATGGCTTCCAACTCAATTTGTTGTTGTTTTAGAAAGCTTTTCTTTGTTGTGTTAATATTTTTTCCAACCTTTATTTCTTTCATGCAAACAAAATTAATAAAATCCTTCTACTTTAATTCATTGGATAAAACTATTATCATGCCTTTATTATCATGCTAAATAATTGGATAAAACTAAGATTTAAGCTTTTCTTAACCAACCAACATGGTAACTTGGCATGTTTGTCAAACAAGAATGACAAAGGTGATTTAGGGTATAAAACATTTTATTTTGGGCTTACATTGAGGCTAGACAGAATTAACACATGCATATATATCCAAGAGGTCAAACTAGGTTGTGGAGTGGTCAAATTTAGCATATGGAATCAAATTTTGGAAAGTCAAACTTGGAAACTTGGCATGTTTGTCGACCAAGAATGACAAAGGTGATTTAGGGTATAAAAAAATTTATTTTGGGCTTACATTTAGGCTAGATAGAATTAGCACGCGCATATATATCCAAGAGGTTAAACTAGGTTGTGGAGTGGTCAAATTTAGCATATGGAATCAAATTTTGGAAAGTCAAACTTGGAAAGAATGAGCCTAAACATAGCCACTTGAATTAGGGTTTTGACATGAGTCAAACTTAGTCCTCATGAAAAATGTACATCCGTCACCAAACTACCACATGTCACCCTAGGAGACGATCCACTTACACAACATTGATCTTGATTCATCATTCTTCAACTATCTGAAACAAGAAACCACCCCACCACTACATTCTTGGAACTATAACATCCTTGCACTTGTCAATACATAGAAATTGATAATTATAGAGATGCCCAAAAAAGTCAAAAATATATAATTGTCTCTAACATGCGTTCCCTTGATCTCTCGGTACGAGAAAAAAGAAAATTGCTAAAAATAGTGGTTTTTTTTAATCTAATGAAACCAACTTTGGAAGGCTTCTTTATTCGTGTCCTTGTTTGGATGCATCTAAAATGAGACCAGTGTGTTGGTATGCACAAGTGTTATTGGGGGTGAAGAGGTCCATGGGCAACAATGGTAGCATTGTCTACTTTATCAAGAAAAGAGAAGGAAGAAACCCTTTGTCAGGTTATGTGAAGAGGTCCATGGGCAGCAATGGTAGCATTGTCTGCTTTCTCGAGAAAAGATAAGGAAGAAACCCTTTGTTAGGTTATGAGTGTTAATATCCTGTCAATGATGAGGTTCCCATTCCTCCTTTACCTAGACCCTAATTATGAACTTGGTGGTGCATGACCAACAAAGTACTCAAGCAATGAAAGCACTCTATAAGATAAGATGATTTTATTAATGCTAATGAATGAACAAAATAGGTCAATGGGATTGAAACAAAAATAAATTCAACAAAAGCATATGTAGGAGTTCCCAGGATGCTCCAAAAGTATGAAATATAATCCAAACAAATAAATGAGAAGAGCATGGAAGAGCTAGTGGGAGAGTAGTACAAATGAAGAAAAAGAGAGAGTAAGGTCTCGAACCACAAGGCCCTAACTCAATGTTTGCATTATAAATGGAAATATGTGTAGGAGATGAGGGAGAGCCCTTGTCACCCCAAGTCCTTGAAAATGGATCAATTCAAATCTTGGTAGTGTCATTTGAAGAAGCTGAAGAGGCCTTGAAACTCCCCTAACCCTTAAGGTCCTTTGGAATAAGTTAGTGATGGAACTATGGTAGGTTTTACTTTGTACTAGATAGATCTAACTTTCATGTCTCATATAGTTGGGTTTTGTGTTGGTTTGGTGGGAATTATGTTAAAAGTTATGCCATGTGTGAGGCCTAGAGAAGGCCCTGATGAGAACCAACTTGCTAACCATTGGTCTAGGTGACATGGTGGGTCACATCTTTCAAGAAGTAGGTGTTGCATGAGGTCCTTCACATTTCTTATGATTATTTGTTGTCAATATTAAGGGGAACAAGGAAGTGATCAATCTAACAAGGTTTGTCCTAGGAAAACCCTGTTAAAAAAATTCTCCTGAGGTTAAGGACCTCCCTCAAGAAAATAGTTAAGAATCTTTCATTTGGATACCTAAAAAAGTAGTGAGGGATCCCCTTTAATCTTTGTATAGGCAATGGAACCAACCTCTAATCTCATAATATATGGGGCACCAACAAACAAGGTGATACTTTGACTATGTGACTTGTAGATAGAAAATCCTATAGATCCTTTTGGATCTCGAAATATGGTGGTCAATATCCACCTAGAGTTGATGTGAATAAAATCCAAGTTGGGATAAGGGGATCCTGATTATCATATTTAATAACACTAACATTTTCTATAATTTTTTGGGGGGGTTTTGTTATTACCTTGTGGTAAACTTTGAAACAAATTTATTGGGAGCCTTGGGCAATGTCACAACAAATCTAGCACGCCCATATGATGTGAATTCCCAAGCATTAAGGGGATAGTCTTGTGATAGAAGGCTACCCATTTTCATCGTAGTACGCTCTTCCTCTCTCTTTTGGTTTCATCCTCTGCAACTCAAGGGGGCTTCCCTAAGGATAGATTTTCTAAGGCTATAGAGGTAGAGCCACAAGGCGATTTAGTGAAGAGTAAGGATAAGCAAAACAAATGGATGTAGTATATGTGGAATAATGAGTGGTGTGAGAAGGAAATTTGAAGGTAGAAACCACAAGACCAAGTGCATAGTCACACCTTTGTAAAATGGATTCAATAAATCATAGATAAAAGAGGTCAAGTGAAAGAAGATGTAAGGAAATTAGGGCTTCTATGCATGCCACAAACCAATCTTAACTTGTTGAAATCCATGACAGAAAAATTGTCCATGGAAAGGCAGATGTGTTATTCAAAATGTTGGTATGAAGTTGATGTCATATCATGCTAGTAGCAACTAGGTTTATTAGGTGTAATATAGATACAACAACAACAATAATGAGAGGAGTTAAATCCTCACATTACATTATCCAAATGAATCATGGTTCATTACAAGGCCTTCATATAAAAAATACAAGGGTTTCCTACAATATAAATCAACATATGAAAAAATTTCAGTCATAAAGCCTCACAAATAAAGATGTTATACCTCCAGTCTTCCATAAGGCTCCAAGCATATGATGTACAAATGATAGGGATATCTCCTCAATCCACCAAAGTCTCAACAACCATTACAATGGAGAGAAACTTCCTCTTTATAGAGGGAGTCTCTTCTCTCATAAAATAAACACATATTGTTTGCTAACTAACTCTTTGACAAGTCAAAGAAATAATATAAAAATGTACTTAGATCCCTCCTCAATCCATGGTTGACCATGTCAAAATATGTGGACACAAGCCTTTGAAGGAGAACTCTCCCTCATCTAAAAATAGAAACGGGATTATATCAAAAGTCTCTAAGAGAAGGCATACAACTAAAAATAGGCATGATAACTAGGTCAACATGCAAAAGGTCCATATAGAATATTCCCTTTAAGAATGGATGCATACAAAATATAATTAAATAATATTCAACCTAAGAGGATGTGCTCAAGGGTCTACCTAGAAAGGATAAAAAAGTGTGCCCTCCAAAGGGTCTACCTAGAAAGGATAAAAAAGTGTGCCCTCCAAGGTGCGTGAGAGATATAACAATAAAATAATCCTCCTAGGAGAATGCTCCATAACCAAACTCCAAAAATGTCAGCTTTGTTACACACAAAAAAAAAACTAAGTGGGCCTAATGGTTAAGAACATGTGTTTCCTCCTTGGAGGTCATAAGTTCAAATCCAGAGGGGGATAGGGTATGTATACCTCCTTTGACTTTAGTAGTCAAATCGTTGCTCGAAAGGGGTCCCTTGTCCCAGAAACAAGGGGGTCCCATACACCAATTTGGTGTCTGGCTTGGTCGTGACCTTATATTCTATCACAAATGTTATTCATATAATAGACGTGATTTAGGGTTATGGATAATTGATATATCTATGGTAGAGGGTTATGGATAATTGATATATCTATGGTAGAGGGTTCTGGATAAATGATATATTTGTGGTAGACTATAGAATTAAAGACTAGAGGGTGGGTAGGGTGGGTTTTGCTTGCCTTTGTGCACTGGAGGACCACCCTAGTTATGTGCAAGTCACAAGTTCAATCTTGACAAGGCAACCCTACAAAGTGCTACAACTATACTAAGTTGAGTTGTTTGGTTGTGGCTTCTTTAAGTTGAAGAAACTATAATAAAGCGCATGCATGGCTACGAACATTATTAAGTACATATTGGGACTAAAGTATTATGGAGATTAAATCCGAGGGTAAATTATTGATAATTTGCTCAATTGAAAATATTAATAATAATAAGAAGAAGAATAAAGTCAGCTTAGTTAAAAATGAAGTCAGCTCAATTAAAAATATTAAGAATAAGAATAGTTATTTAGTATTTACTTTACTATTACTTCTATTACTTTAGTATTTACTATTTACTATTACTATTACTTTAACTATTTACTATTAGAGCAATAGGAGCATTGATTTCAATGATAATACTATGAAAAATGATTCGGTGCATTAATTAATTGAAGAAATGACACAAAGAAAACTAACACAATGATATATGATTTGGAGCAATTAGTTACATTGATTTAAGTGATGATACAATAAAACGTGATTTAGCATAATCAAGTAGTTGTATTCATTTTAACAATGATATAACATAAATCATCTGCATACTTAGATAGTTGTATTCATTTTAACAATGATATAACATAAATCATCTGCATACTTAGATAGTTGTATTCATTTTAATAATGATATAACATAAATCATTTGCATACTTAGATAGTTGCATTCTATAGCAAAGTGCCCATAATAGTGGTAATGTATGCATCTAAAAGGTATCTCCTCATAGTCCAAATTGAGATAGAAAAGATCAACTCCCCTTCTAATATCCATCGACTCTGCCAAACTTTTACTCACCTCCATCTACCAAGATTTGAGCCATGCCATGATACCCGGTCTCTTGAAAGGATAAGTTCGCTTTGTAAAAAGTACCTAAAGTGTTAACAATTTTTTTGAACACCTCCTTGGACCACAAAATCAATGGTAGGCTTAGAATATGAACCCATACCGGGAGAGTGTCCACACTAGATGACCAAGTATCGAACTCTATATTATCGAACTCTATATGCCATTTCTTCAAGAATAAAGATTGAGATCCCCACTTTCAATGTTGTTGCAATATTTTTTTTGCTTCTTCTTTGGTCGTATTCTTCTCGGATAGGTGAGGAATTAGATGATCCTTCACTTAATCCAAGATAACCCTCTTAGCTTTGATCTCTTTTTTCTTGTGAGCTACCAAAGTTTTCAAATATGTGGTGGAACAACTGCTTTTTCCACTAACTCCCAAGGGTCATACTCCTCTAATGCCAAAGTCACTCTTTCTTTCCAAGATAGGAAGTTGGATGCTCCGTCCAATCTATATTCAACTCTTAGGGATGATAATTCCATCCCTTAGACTTGAAAATTTTCCTTTGAAATAACTTGTTGTTGAAACTTCCCATGCACTGACCTATATAGCCTATGCCTGCATGGACCTGCGCTAACCACGTGATCTGTATCATGATACTCATGTTGTTCAGTGTGACCTATATGCTAATACTCGCGATGTTTTGTACAACCTATATGTTGATGCCCATTTTTTTTTGCGCGACCTGTAGCAAAATACCCGCGCTATCCTCGATGGTTGAATCCAACTGTAGTACGACTGTTTCCATAAAATATATCCTTCGATTTCAACATGTTGGTTATGGATCTGCCAAGATCTCCTGTAGATCTGATAAATCTGCTATCAACTGCTATGGATCTTAGATTTGGCTTCTTCTCAGAGCATGCGCTCCGATACCATGTTGAAAATTCTTACTCTTACATCTAGGTATTTTATTATCTAGTGATTTCCTTACTGCAAATCAAATTAGCAGCTCTCAAAACAAAAATACATTGTTGGAATATTCAACTCAAATAAAGATAGTGGAAGCAATACTGGAAACCAAAATCTCAACCACAATACACAATCAACTAAGCTTATCATTCAACCACAATCATTGTTGGAATATTCAACCACAATCCCATCAACTAAGCTTATCATTCAAATAACTTCAAAGCTTACAAGGGATCCTTTACTGGGAAAATGGCCCATATAGAAAAGAGACAAAGTACATCAAAACTTGACTAGCTATTATGTTGTCATTGTTGTTGTATGGTTTTGTACAACTATAACACGCCTTGTATGTTGAGACATGCAATATATGTGTGGCCTGTAATAGAATACTCGCACTATCTGCACAACATGTATGTCGAACCTTCACGCTATTTGCGTGACCTGTACCAGAATACCTGCATTGTTCTGTGGTGGTTGATCCTTCTACTGCACACTTGCTCTCTCTCTTCCTTTGGCCTAGATATCTAGATGGAAGTCCTTCTCCACCTATCCAAGATCTCCTTGAATCAGAGTCCTTCATGATCCAACTCTCTCTATGTCAAATCAATCTCTCTTGATCAATATTTCAACCACGCAGGTGTCTTCTCCTTCACCCTAGCCTTGCTTTTATAAGATTTAGTTATGACCTAACCCTAATCTCCAAAGTGATTGACGGTCGAGATTACTTCTCACCTCACTTGAGATCAACGACTATTATTTAATTCACTAATGCTAATTAAAGCATTTATTTAAATAAAATTGAACTCGCTAATAAAATCACTTATAGAGTTGTGCAGAAATACCTGTCTAATGTTACCAAACATCAACATGTAATACCCTAGTTTGGATCCTCGATTTAGTATTGTGTATGTACATGATGACATAAGCCGAAAAATGTAATTAATACATGAAAATTGAATGTTCATAAAATATATCATCAATTGCTTAAGATAAGGACAAAATAATTGGGGGTTATGACTCCAGAAAAGGGGAAAGACAAGGGGGCTTAAGTAGGATAAAGGAAAGGACCTTGGTAATTGACTTAACCCAAATTCCTTGCATCACCTTAATTATTAAATAATATTGTTTTATTAAGTTGTGGGGGGAAGAGGGTTAGCACATTAAGGTCTATAAGGGTCTTCACAAGGTTACATGGCCCCTTCATGCCATGAAACTTAAGCTTTACCATTTTTCCCATGCAAGGAATCTATTATTTGATTAAAGGTTTGAAGGGGAGTTCACATGTTTCTTTTTGTGTCATTCAAATTAGTAGAGAGCTCAAACTATTAGGAGTTTGAATTACCCTGTGAACTATCCTTTGATTGGGGAAATCGAGACAAGTATCCTTGAGCAAACTACCATGAGCATGTTGTAAACAAATTATGGAAGCTACAACCACGAATTAAGTGAAAATTTGTAATGTTCCCAAGCCAATTTTTTCACTTGGAACACTAGCTAACCACTGAATTAAGGGAAATATAGACAAGTAACCTTGAGAAAACTACCATGAGCATGTTGTAAACAAATTATGGAAGCTATAGCCACGAATTAAGTGAAAATTTTTAATGTTCCAAGCCAATTTTTTCGCTTGGAACACTGGCTAACCACTAAATTAACTGTTTAATTGTTTGTATGTGCAATTTGGCCTCTCAAGTTTCGACCTTAGGGTTATATTCAGTTATTCAGCACAGATTATGAGATATACTCAATATAACGCAAGATCTAATCAACACACAAGATATGGAACTCCACAAGCATAGACCTGACCTTTAATATTATGAAAGCAAGAACCTGATACAATATAGAAGTAGATCTGGAATAACATCAGATGGATCTATGATAGAAGATATGAGCTGCTACAAAATGCTCCCGATAATACAAAATAAGCCTCCAAAGGCTAAATATATGATGAAGACCCCAAATACAATAAGAGCTAGGGTTACGTCCAACCCCCTAGTTGTTGGCATGTCCTGCTGGATGGAGGAGAAGGCCAAGGTTTTGGCCCAGCTGGAGGAGACCTCCAAATGATGCCAAACTTCACCAAAAGATAGATCGGGGCAAGGGAAACCCTTCCCTGAAGTATGAAGTCCAAATGCCAAGTCTTCCCCCTCTAATCTTCCAAACCCCTAATCAAGATTGCGCCCTCCTAAAGCCTTGAAGTGCCCAATAATTCGGCCATGATGAAGGAAGCCTCCAAAACTCTTGAAACTCCCTAGGATGATAGATCGAGCTGCCACAAGCTACTGGGAGAAGTCTCACAAGCAGGTCTGAGGTATAACCCCCTCAAACTGACAATATTTGAATCACAACTGCGCCCTCCTTCTCTCAAAGTCGTCCCAAATCTGTAGATCATAATTTGGCCGAAGTAACTCCTCCAAAATGCCTCCAAACTAATGAGAAAGGTCCTGCAAGCAAAACCCAAGTGCTAGAATGTCTCTAGGCCCTATTACAATGCTGGATTGAAATTCTCTTCATGCAATGGTGCGCCCCTGCTAGAAAACCCTCAATGGTATAGCCCTGCTTCCCTCCTGAATCGATGATGGAACCTATGATCAGTGTAGAATGGTGTGGATGGAGTATTTCATCCCCGAGACCAAGCTTGAAACAAGGTGAGTGGAATCTTTCACCACTGAGTTGTTCTCTAGGGTTTGTAATCTCAAAACCCTCAAAATTATGTGCTCAAGAGCTCAACA
>JASDQU010102701.1:125376-142361 GCA_032191745.1 Picea mariana
AATCTAGAAGGATTCTGGGTGTGTCCTTTTCAATTCTCAGATCGCGGCTCTTCCGTTCAGCGTTCCTTGGGAATCCTATGCAGAGTGTGCAGGGTACAGAGCCGAGTCGAGATACAATCCCCGTGCTTTACAGAAGTCCTGTCCTCGTTCTCTTTTATCCCTTGTTTTGGTCACATGGTTGACAGGAGGTGGCACGAGACTAGACCACGAGGAAAAGTAGTAGGCTAATTAGGGAGCAAACAGATCCGTTTTTCAGGCAAAAAAAATTGGTCTGAATCGGGCCAATTTTTGAAGGGTAGTCTAAGTTTCCCATAGATCAAAGTTTCATACTTTTCAAAACCTTACTCCAAAGGTTTTGCCTCATTTTAAACCAACTCAGATGCTCAAAAAATCTACCAAAGTTTTGGATTGACCAAAAAATTAAAAATGGGTCGTCTAAAAACTTGTCGAAAAAGTAACTTGGGAGAGAAGAATGCTCCCGAGTTAGCCCACTCCAAAAAGTTTAACTTAAATCATAATTGATCGTTCAACCTTGGAGATGAAAAGTTTAACTTGTTAAATACTATCTATTATGGCTTATTTCCCTTTTTGAATTTTACCATTTTAAAATTATTTTTAATATAACTACTCTACGTGCTTCCAATGTTATGTTATTTTCCAAATTTGGGCCAGAAGCTTCTAACTGTTTCACACATTTGTACCCACATTCTGAATAGTGTCCTCCACACACTTGTGTAATATTGATTAACATAAATTTATAGTTAGCTCATATGGCTAGGTTGAACTGTGGATGTTGGAAACTTGGTTTACTTGTTTAGAATGCTCTGTGGGTGCTTGAGCTAGACCCATGTTTATAGGGATAGTCTCTCGGACTTAACCCTAGATCTCCTTGGTTATACCCAATGAGATTTTATTAAATGGTCTCCTGGCCCATGCATATATAAGTGGATGAAAGTTCACCCCCGTGTCTTTCAATTTTTAAAGTCTAAGGGCACATAACTCAAGTGGTTGGGAGGTAAGTTTGGTACTTTCCCACCTGAGTTTCAATATCCAATTAGACATTTGGCCCATTGTGATGAGGCTAGAAGGATAGGCATCCCCTAGGTGTGGGACCCTCGTGAGTGTGTCTCTGGATGTCTTGGCCTTTACTAAGTCATAAGTTACCTAGCTAGCGCTGGCTTGCAGGCTATTGGTGCTAGTAGAGGTTTTAGTGGGAGCCCCTTACTAAGTCATAAGTTACCTAGCTAGTGTTGGTTTGCGAGCTATTAGTGCTAGCAGGGGTTTTAGTGGGAGCCACTTCAGTGACTCCAAGTGTAAATCCTCCAACTATAAATCATTTTCGATTAAAAAACATGAACTTATAGTCAATTGGGATTAGCTTAAGAAGTTGAGAAACTCTTAAGTTATAATGGCAACAATAAAATTTGATCCCAAGCTTAACCCAACTTAACCCAAATCACTCAAATAAGTTACCAATTCCTATGATTAATTTTTTAACTTATATATTAAAATTAAAATTAAAATTGATATACATTCCATACTTAATTTTAATCATTCTAAATTAATTCACATTTAATTTACTAAATTCATAAACATTCATTTATAAATTAATTTGATTTCTAAAATAGTGAACTAAAACTTAATAAAGTAAATTGTTGTTATTATGTGCAATTATAACTCTAACAAACTATGTTGTCGTTGTAATTTGGGAGGTCAGCACCTATTTGCTTATGAATTTTTAATTGTCAAATCTATGACATTTGTGATTCTTTCCCATTCTTAGACCATGTACAATTATAACTCTAACAAACTATGTTCTCCGTGTAATTTGGGAGGTCAACACCTTTGCTTATGAATTTTTAATATTCATAATCTATCTCCTTTATGATTTTTGCTATTCTTAGATCATGTGCAATTATAACTCTAACAAACTATGTTCTTGTAATTTGAGAAGTCAACACCTATTTGCTTATGAATTTATAATTATAACTCTAACAAACTAATTTGAGAAGTCAACACCTATTTGTTTATGAATTTTAATTGTCATGACTCATAATCTATCTCCTTTGTAATTTTTCCCTAACAAACTATGTTTTTGTAATTTGGGAAGTCAACACATATTTGCTTATGAATTTTTAATTGTCATAATATATGTCCTTTGTAATTTTTCTCATTAACTCTTTTGATAGGCATGGAGCACTCTCAAAATCACCCCGTATCCTATTGAATGCAACACAGTTGCTTCAAAGGGGTTAGAATGGTAAACGTGCATTATAATTAATTTTATTTAATGAGTTTAACTCAAAATAATATGATATGACATTTTGCAAAAACTACTAACAACAATTTTACCATTTAAAAACTATTATGTTGTTTTATAACTTATTCTTAACTATAACACCATTTTCAACATTTTTTTTTGCTGTTAAGCATTAAAATTGATCATTTCATATTTTAGTTCATAATTTTGTAATATTTTAGTTATGTATATCTGTAGTATCATATTTTAATATATGTAAAAATATCACTTTAAGTAATAAGAGTTGCAAGGCAGCATAGTCCCTGCCTCTCTAGGAATTTCTAGGACGTTTTCACTGGTATGAATCAAGCTAGGCAGTAAGAAGGATGGCTTTAATCCAACACTGAATCATGGTTTGATTCGTTGCTATGGATAAATTGTGCAGTAATTCCTTCGATTAATAGGCTCTTAACTGCAAGTGAACGGCAACAGGATCGGGTGTGACTGTGGAATTCTACCTCGCGTTGTCGCTATTAATGGTGGATTCAAGTCCTCTAGAGGAAAATATCTGGGAGTTGTTGTTCCAAATACTAATCTATCGTGGACTCTTCCTTCAGAACTGAAGTGGCCATAATACATTGTTAAGGAACTTAAACTACCACAAACTCGTTAGCAATAACTTTCCTTGCTTGCAACTTATTTAATCAGCTCCGGGAATTAACAAAGCATTAAAAACGTCTTTGGTTTTCCTGCAGCGAGTTTCTCTGCAAGTACAACTGCTAATATGATATTCCTCAAACCGACAATCCTGTCATTAGAGACTTGTTTCCAAGGGAGATAAAATGCAACATTAATTGTAGATAAAGGATAAAGTCATTTCATTCTTTATATTAATTAATTAAAATTGGGCATATATAACAAGTACATTAATTATGTAATTAATTTAAAACATTGAAATAAGTGAAGGCTGCAATAAGACTTGAAATATATTAACCAATGGAAGATGAGAAAAATAAATATTTTTATTATATCAAAAAATATATATTTGTTTTGTTAAGTTAAACATTACATTTCATATACAAATTTAAAATAAAAGAAAAATTAATGTCAAATCAATAGCAAACTCATTTAATAATATTTAGAAGAATATCTAACATTTAACATTCAACAACGTGCAGAGTAATTCAAGAAAGATACATCTTTATTAGAAAATAAATAGATACATATCATTTAATCCTTAAAGCTTATAAATTTGACAATAAAACGACCTGTAAAACCCAAAATAAAACTGTATATAACAATTGATTCATACAATTTGGTTTACTCTGCATTACATAGCTTGAGATTGACGACTTCAAACTCTCGGACCTATCAGCTGACAAAATACTTGCATGGAAGATAGCATTACTCCAACATTCTCGTTATATCACAACCATCCATTTGGTGAGGGCAAGTAATAGAGGGACCCAAACAACAACTTTGACTTAACTTGATCTCATGGTAGTCAGCCACTTTGCATTAGCTGGAAACTATAAATGCCAACGGGCAACAACTTTAATTACCCATTCCCAGCCCACAAAATTTGACCCTGACACATAATAGTCATTACCAACACTGGCTGGGCTTCAATTTGCTCTGTCAATGGGTCCTTGTGCAAATGATTGGATTGTGAACATTGTAGACTAGCAGAAACCGGCCTTTTCAAGGGGGCTTGCTTCAATTTTTACAAGTTTCAATTACCCAGATTTGAACTCGGATTGCTGGAGTAACGGTATTGGATGCTTACTTGGCCTATAGATCGTTGTTTCCGCGTTAAACCGTGTGGGGAAGGAAAGAGCATAGACGAATTTGGGGACAGATAAATACAACCAGGCGATGCAGAGGTACCTATGTAGATCTGGTTTAAGATTTTGATCTTGGGCTTCTGCATTGGGTTCTCAAGTGCGGACTCGATTTTGTTCTGGGGTTGGAAGTTCAATTGATTTCATATACAAATGATGGCGGTAGCTCTCTGACAAGTACATTAATTATGTAATTCATTTCATTCTTTATATTAATTAATTAAAATTGGGCATATATAACAAGTACATTAATTATGTAATTAATTTAAAACATTGAAATACGTTAAGGCTGCAATAAGACTTGAAATATATTAACCAATAAAAGATGAGAAAAATAAATACTTTTATTATATCAAAAAATATATATTTGTTTTGTTAAGTTAAACATTACATTTCATATACAAATTTAAAATAAAAGAAAAATTAATGTCAAATCAATAACAAACTCATTGCCTTTGGCAGGGACTAAATAGCAAACTCATTGTCTTTGACAGGGACTAATAAGGATTTTATTAATTTTATTAATAACTTAAATTTTAACTTATAATTTTTCATCTTTTTAATATTTTGTTTTATAACTTATTCCTAACTTTATACATTAAACTCTATAGACATGAGCTATTTTGTATATTAGCTCATAATTTTGTAATAATCTTTTAGTTTTGTGTCTTTGTAGTATCATATTTCAAAATATGTAAAAGAACCAATTTATGTAAACAAGGGATTTATCATTTTTATTAATAACTTAAATTTTAAGTTACAATTTTTCCATATTTTTGATATAAATAGAGGTTCCCTCTTCTCATTTATGTATCTTACCATTTTATCTATAGAAACAATCAATTTGTTTGAAAAAGTTTTCTTCTATTATGAATATTTACTGGTGCAATCCACCCTTGGGTGTACACGTGCCATCACTATTAGTATTTTTCATGTTTTGGATATGTTTTTTTGGTTGTTCTTAATCCTTTTATTCTAGCTACCTCTAATTGTTGCAATAATATTTCTATTTTGAACACATACACATTGCATGTTGGTATCCAAATATCAATTGATTTTTGCCATCGTCGTTACAGCCCAAGGGTTAAAAGAAAGTTGAGGGAAAAGTCCTAATCTAAAAATTTGAAAACTAATACAATGTGTTGTTCCTAACGACACTCTATTAGGCAATAGACTCCATGTTCATAAGTTAATTTATATGTAATCTCAAAATTTTGTAATAAGCTTCTAGTCCTAATCCTTTGTAGTATCATATTTCAATATTTGTAAAATTGCAGTTTTATGTAATGAGGGCTTTATCACTTTTATCATCAATATAAGCTTTAAGGTATTTTTTTTTATTAAAAGCTTCCTTTAAACTATATTAATAGGAAAAAGTACAAATCTTTATAAAAAAAAGTGTGTCACATATGCAAGCATACATACACTTATATTAATAACTTAAACTTGAAGTTAGGTTTTTTTTTTGGAATAAAACCTTCCTTTAAACTTATTAATAGAAAAAGGTACATAGATTTATACAAAAAAATGTGTGTCAATATGCTAGCATACATGAGCTCCAGCTCAAGTAGAGAACTTGGTTTATCACCCATAGATTGTTGACAAAGTGTGTAGGGAGGACACTACTATGGCTACTTTAAATAGGAAAAAAACAAAAACTCGACTTATTGAAAACTCTAGCCACCAAACTATGCAAGGAAATTGAAACCACAAGAGGGAAACCACATGCTAAGCTAGGTCACAGACTAGGCCACCATGAGTCATGAAACCTCCTCCCACACTAGTATTAGGCCCCAAGAGTAGATTCAACCCACACTAGGTCTCTCTAGACAAATATGGTCCAAAATTGATATCTTTATAGAACATGAAACAAACCCTCAAATACGGTACCACCATGAGTAGATTTATAGGCCATAATAGGTTTCCAAGAACCATTGCATCCATAGCAAGCACCCATCATACAAATTATAACAAAGTCACCGCCAAACATCTGTCTCTCAACATAAAACATAGACAAAGGAACCACCCTATGTAACCACCAAGCCAAAAGCACAGAGAAAAGGAACCATGTAGAGAGCTGTCATCGAAACCCTTTGTTGCCACACACTAACTAACCAAGTTATCCATTAGATTCTCCTTGAATCTCCACTCTACCACCACCCCTAAACCTCCTCACCATGTCCAACCACCATCACATAATTTCTTGCATTTAGAGGGTGAAACCCTAGGGTTTGAGGTTGATATCGAATAAGGGAAGGGAGGCGAAAGGTGCCTCTCCTTCTCGACTCTCTATCTCTTTAAGTTAGGGTTTTAACCTCATTTTGGTATAAATAGGGCATCAACCCTCTCACTTGTATCTCTTACTTTTTCTTTCAAAATAATCAACAAGCTTATTGCAAGAAATTTTCCTTAATTATGAAAAATCTATGGTGAAATCTACCCTTGGGTGTGTAGGGGCTACCACTATTTTTCATGCTTTGGATCTTTATTTATGTTATTCTTATATTTTTTATTTGACCTCTATTGTTCTAATGGTAATGTCGTATTGAGCAAAAACACACTACAAGTTGGTAACAAGTTGATTTTCACTCTTGTTGCGCAACTAGAGCCCGAGATTTTAAAAAAATGTTGAGGGTCTCACTATGTAATGAAGGTGGAGTTGGTCGAAATATTTGCAAAATTTGTTAAAGAAATGAGGCATCAACCATAAACCATTGCTAAAGGGTCTGTGGACTTGAAGCTAGGTACCTTAATATACAACCTTGAAATCTCTAAGGAGGGAGACGAGGGTGTAGACCTTTGGGAACAAGAGATAATTCCCCTTTGATCTTGTTGACCCCATATTACTCTCATAGACCCACTTTCAACCTTCAAATGAAGATCCCACAATATAACTTTAGATTGTAGGTGTGCACTTCTCTTGGATGTATTCCACACCTTTGCTTCCTTTTAGATTGTGGGCATGCATTTCTCTTCAATGGTAGATACTAATCCCACCATCCCATCCCTCCTCATTTATATATTTTGTTTAATTATTGATCTATTTTACAAGCCTATAATTTCTATTGTATCTTGCCATGGAAATTTAGGATGGGGTTGCAAAATTCCCACATGATGGTTGCAAGAAGAGAATGGCACAAGTAAGTGGTTTTCATGGAGAAGGTTCGATGAAAAATGATTTTGGAGGGTGTCACTCTCTTAAACAATGCTTTCAACATCTAACTTAAAATAAAGTAACTTGCATATCCCTTAAACAGGTGCGTGAGAATGCAAAAGTGATTTAAGGGATGTTCTTATAATAATTTTGTTAAAAATAATCGTCAAAATATAGTAACGAGAATTATTTCTTTTAGATTTGGTCAATTGCTTTGATTATGAACTACTACTTTGTTGATGATTCCACAATCTATGAGAGACAATAGAGTCTATGAAACGACTTTGGAATATAAAAGAATGCATTGTGGATCTCCAAATTATAATTTATCACTTCGGTAATATTATTAGTGTATAATACACATATATAAGGGAGAGATTGATAAGTTGAATGAGACTCTTCTTTAAATTTCATAGAAGGTTTTGAACCCAGGTGGGGAGGATAACAATTTCACCTTTCAACCACCTAAGCTAGACCCAAATAACAATTTAATGTTATATTTATATCCATTAATGTGTAAAATTAAAAGAAAAAGGAAAATTTACTTTGCACAAAGGTTATAATATAGCCCCCTTGGAATAAGAGGTAAAATTGCTTCTCATTGGTTGACTCTAGCTCAACATAACTTGTGTCATTTGTGTACATGATTGGAATTAGGCCAGGTCTAGGTTGACATAAACCAAGGGATGTGTAATGTCCCCACTTTGGTACATCATCACAGTGCAGAGGTTTATGATGACCAGAGTAGCCAGATGGATGTTATAGCGAGTACAGGGGTTATTAAGAGGCATTGTGGGGTCCAGCTTGCATTGCTCATAATATTCCATCATTATGAGCCATTCCGCATAGGTTGTCTTTGGTTTCGTTGCATTCCGACGATTTCCATGATTTTGACTATTTTGAGCTATAAGTTAATTGAATTCACTATAGAGGTCATTTTGGGCACATTACTTGGAAGAATCTCTCAGTGTAATAGCTCATTGGAATTAGGAGAAGCAACACTACAGGATGGGATGGTGAGAAGGGACTTTCAGTGGCCAAGGAAGCCACAAGGAGAGATAAAGAGCTTTTCAGAGGTAAAAAGGTTAATTAATTAATTAAATATTAATAAAATGAAAGTCACTTTGGAGGGACAAGGTAAGCCAAAAAGTATAAAGGAAAGGCAAGGGCCTCTACTCATTCATTCATGTATGATCATATTTTGATATCTGGCTTCTAGCTAGTGAGCCCAGCATTGGGGGTTTTGAGGGTTTTGACTTAACAAACCCTAGAGGACGATTCGGTGGTGAAAGATTCCACCTAGATTGTCCCAAGCTTGGTCTCGGAGATGCAATACTCTCCCACACAATTCTAGTTTGGTTCTACATCAATGCAGGAGGGTTCTACACCAGCCACAGGCACAGGAAGAGAAGGAGGACACACCATTGGGGGTTTCCAGCAAGGGGGGCGCACCATTCTTGGAGAGAGATTCATTGCAGGTGATTGGCAGGGCTTTTGGAGATTCTATCACCTGGGTTTTCATTGCAGGTGATTGGCAGGGCTTTTGGAGATTCTATCACCTGGGTTTTCATTGCAGGGCCTTGGTCATCAGATCTAGTCCATTCATGAGGATTTTCAGGTGCCATTTGATTTATTGGATGCATGGGACGAATTGGAGGAGAGGAGCAAACTTCAGAAATTGGTTTCAGTCATTTGCTAGCTCATATATTCACCATTTCGCTTGGGA
Source organism: Picea mariana (assembly GCA_032191745.1). Lineage (NCBI taxonomy): Eukaryota > Viridiplantae > Streptophyta > Pinopsida > Pinales > Pinaceae > Picea > Picea mariana. Next base: position 134,337 of record JASDQU010102701.1, read on the forward strand.
CTTCACCCGGGAGGTAACCAAGCCCCGATCTATCATTCTAGTGGTTTTGTGGAGAATTTGGAGGCATCTAGGAGTGAGGCCGATTTATCTAGGGTTTCGGGCATCTAGGGGGGCGCACCATATCTTGGAGGAGGTTCAAATCCATAGGGTTTGAGGGAGATCTTGGAGATTCGGGCACCTAGGTTGTTCTTTCCATCACCCGATCCATTGTTTGGCATCTTTCTTGAGGTGATTGGACACATTTGGTAGAAGGGCCGAATTATTGAGGAGCTTCAGCATTCCAACATGACGTGGCATCTTCCAGTGGGGGTTTGGCACTTCATACAGCCCATATCTACCTTGGCATTGGTCTTCATCTCTTATCCAGCCTTGGAGGCCTATTTTGTATTATCGGGAACTTTTTGTAGCAACTCTATTGTCTATCTTCTTAGCCATCTGTTGAGCATTCCAGATCAACATCTTCATTGTAGCAAGTTCTTCTATTTTATGGATAAAAGAAGATTTGAGATGTTTTGGCTTGTCTATCATATTGCATATGGTTGAGGTATGTTCCATGGTTATATATTCTTGTTGCTTTGAAACCAAGACTGAAAACATAATTGACAATAGACTTTTGATCATCAGGGTCGTCGACCCAATCTGAATCAGTGAAACCAACCAACAAAGGAGTACCCGTTGAACTGTAATGTATCACAAACTGAAGTGTACACCAGACATGTCGAAGTATCATTTTTGTTGCTTTTTAATGGCTTTCATGGGGGTGTTTGCATATATCGAGCAACAAGACCAATAATGAAGGAAATATCAAGACGAGTATGAGTCAAATATAAGAGGCTACCAATTAATTGACGGTACAAAGTGGCATTGACTTTGGGAGTAGTACAGGTGGTAGCAAGTTTGACTCCAAACGGGAAAGGAGAGGGGGATGGTTTAGAATATTCCATGTGAAAGTGGAGAAGAAGGGCACAATCATACCTAAACTAGGAAAGAAAAATACCTTCCTTAGTTTGAAAAACTTGGAGGCCAAGGAAATAATGCAAATAGCCTAAGTTCGTCATTTCAAATTTCATTTTAAGGTTGGATTTCACATGGGTTAAAAGTTTAGGGTCACTATCAGTGAGGATAAAATCATCAACATAAAGAACAAGTATTATGAGATGGTTTCCTACTTTCTTGGTATAGACATTAGGGTTAGAATGACATCTAGAAAAAACCAATGTCAAGAAGAAAGTTATTTGTTTATGCATACCAAGCTCAAGGAGATTTCTTAAGACCATATGTTGAAATGGACACTTGACACTGGGGGGAGGGTGAATAAGTGTCACAAAACTTTGGACAATTTTCCATTTTTTATAAATTAACTGAACAACATATATTTATTTCATTTTCTCAACCAATATATAAAAGAATAAATACTTTATTTATTTATTTAACTTGAATGAATACATAAGATCAATCTTTTAATTTCATCTTCAAGCAATTATGAGAGACCCAACTCTCTGTTACAAGACCCAACTTGTAGTTCTAAGATCCAACTAAGAAATGAGGAATCCAATCCTCATACAAGACCCAACTTGTAAACATGCACCAACCTGATAGAATGAACCTTCATTCAATCCATTATATATAAATATATATATTTCAACAAATTCAACTACACTTTCTTCTGACCATTCTTTCTTGTTTATATAGTCTTCCAACTGGTGTGAATTTGAATCATTGTGTCTTTTGATATTTGAACCATTGTACCTTTTCATTTAAATGATAATATTAATCTTTAAATAATATCATTTTGTCTTTTATCCTTTATCCATAATGTTCATGAATTAACTCTCTTTTAATCATGTATGTGTGTCAGTTCTTTTGTCTTCATGAGTTGATCACAAACTTGTATCGACTCATTATATCGTACTCATGCTTCTTCTGTGTTCTCATTTCACCAACATATCATATTTGATCTTTTATCAATTCTCTGTATTTTTCTAGTGTTAACTCTCTGTTGAATTAAATCTGTATGAGGCGCTTCCTTCAAACCATTTGCATATGACCATATGCACAAAACCACGGGCTCATTGATTTAAGCATTGTCTCTTCTTTTACCCTTATTTCTCTATTCTATACGACCGCAGGTGGTGACCAGGCACTAGGCTAAATAAGTTCTTGATCACTTGTTAAGATCGAAGATCACATTTTAATTGCACGATGAGATGGACGATTGTCGTTACTTCGGGATTTCATCCTTTGCGACTTCTAGCCTCTTTACAAATCTCCCGAATAAAAGACGCATGTCCATAATCTTCAACGGTTGATAACACTCTCCGAAGTAGATCAACGGTTAGCATCACTTCATGGTTTACGCTTATTCTATCCTTCCATTGTACTTGATCAACGATCGATAACACTTTCGAATTAGATCGACGGTTAGATTTTATTTACACGATGAACTGTTCTCGTTCATTTCGGAACTTCGAGACTTCGGGCATTTGCTGGTGGTGAAACTCTTGAAGTAAAAACTCTCGGAGTGACATAACTTGTTGACGTGGCACTGACTGAGTGGCTGCCACATGTCACTTAGATTCATGACTTACGCATACCTGAAGTGCCAATTGCACTTTGAAACTTGTCATCATCTGATTGCGCCACGTGTCCTTGTTGATGTAGATCTCCTCATGTGGCGCATGTTCTTATCCTGGATCTAACAGTTGTCCTAACTCCTGAAATGTATCTCAGATAGACGGTTGAGAGTGACTTCGGAACTTCGGCCTTCAGGTGAACTCATATGTTCTAAATCCTTTTTCAACAAAGTGGTCAGCACCGAAGTTGACCATTATTTTGATCCAACAACCTGTTAGAATATGAAAGATTGTGCTCGTTTTACCATTGACAATACTATTGTCACCCAACCATAGGCTGAAGCCATCCTCCGAGCACCTTAACCTTGAGAGAGAATTACCCTGGAAGCAAACCCTAGGCTAGATAGCCAAACAAAGGGTAACGCACCTTTCCCCAAGGATAGTGCATTAACAAGAGCTGATCAGATAGTCCAAACCCTAACCACGGGATAATCCAAGCCAAATGTGATATGCTAGTTGCAGCAACTGCAATGGAAGCTCTCCTCAAACCTGCACACAAGACTGGGCACTACAGTGCGCACAAGTTGTTGCTCTGCAATTCTGAGACTGCCTGCTAGAATGAGAACTGGCCTCCTGTATTTATACTAATTCTGGCTAACTGCCTAGGTCGACTTGTTCAACGAGCTCAATATCCTTATGGCCATGCTTCCTAGCGACAGTTCTTCAACGAGCTCAATATTCTTATCGCTATGCTTCCTTCCAGCGATTAGACTGAATGAAGGAGGTGTGGGCCCATAACCTGTTAGAATATGAAAGATTGTGCTTGTTATACCATTGACAATACTATTGTCACCCAACCATAGGCCGAAGCCACCCTCCGAGCACCTTAACCTTGACAGAGAATCACTCCAGAAGAAAACCCTAGGCTAGATAGTCAAACAAAGGGTAGCACACCTTTCCCCAACGATAGCGCATTAACAAGAGTTGATCAGATAGTCCAAACCCTAACCAAGAGATAATCCAAGCCAAACGTGATATGCTAGATGCAGCAGCTACAATGGCAGCTCTCCTCAAACCTGCGCACAAGACTGGGCACTAAAGTGCGCACAAGTTGTTGCTCTGCAATTCTAAGACTGTCTGCCAGAATGAGAACCGACCTCTTGTATTTATACTAATTATGGCTAACTGCCTGGGACGACTTCTCATTCTGGGTATTTGTCTATTCAGTATATATTAATTCTTATGGCCGACTTCTTCTCTTGGAGGTTAATAACCTAATATAAATTATCCTCTTGAGTCGACATGTCTTCTAGGGTTATTAGCAAACTTATTAGGGTTTCTTCTTGCTTTCCAAAGTATTCTATTCTCGTCAGGTTTACATGTGGAGGTAAATACCTCCCTCAGCTACCATAATATCAACACTCCCTCCTAGCTAGGGAGGTATTACAGGTAATGGTCTTGAGCACGAACATACCATTCACCCGGTAGCATCAACATAGACTATCTCATGACTAGATCATGAGCACCATCATCACCATCAGTATCATCAGCCGTATCATCTCTCGAAACCATACTCCATCTGAGTAATTAGACATGATGCTGGATAAGTCACTCACACCACAGAGTGATACAAGAGCCATTCTTCTAATCTGGACATATGTCCTAGAAGAGTAAATGTTCTGAACCATTTTTCGTCTGGGAAATCTTTGTTCTTTGATCATCCATCTAGCTGATAATCATATCCAATACTGTTGATAGTCTTCAAGTCAATCGAAATAAAATAGAACACAATTGTGTATATCCATAGTAGTACATAACTACAAGCCAGTGGTAAACTGCCACACCAAGTAACACACAAGTACTTGATCAGTAACGTATAGTCACAAACAGTGGAACACATCCACCACAATAGTACACATCTATTGTCATACATTTTTCATAACAATCATCTGATATCAACCTGCATAGAAACAATGTTATGATATAAACTGAATCATCTGGGCCAATCTTTCCTTCCTTGTGTTCATGCTTGCGGCAAATGCATCCCACATCTTGGGAGGACCATTGACTACTATGTTTACCAATTCCTTCTCTGAAATGATCTCTTCAATAGCTTGTAGTTGATCTCTTAACTGGGAGATCCTCACAAAGTATGATGTTATGCTATCATCATCATTCATCTTCATGTCACAGAGCTCATTCTTTAGACTCATTACTTGTCCAATGTTTTTGACTGAGAAGAGGTTTGTTAGGGCATCGTACATCTTCTTCGATGAGTCAAGATGGGAGATGTAGGGTATCAAGTGGTATTTTATGGAATCCACTATGATACTCATGGCATTGATGTCACCATCTTTGAACTTCTCCATAGCTGCAACGTTCTACGGTTCCTTCTCTTTTCCTTCTTCAAACTCTAGCTTCACGATCTTTCCTTTCACGATATCCAACACTTTATTCTTGGCAAGGATGAGATCAATCCTTGTCTTCCACGCTCTGAAGTTAGAAGTTGCATCTAACTTGTTTTCTAACTTCATGGAGTAAGTCATGGCTGCTTTGACTTGGTCAACCCTAGATTTGACCAAAAACTCAAACTTCACGTCTTGGCTTGTTGAGAGTATCAAGAGATGCGTTAGGCTAGGGCGCATTGATCTATCTGGAGATTAGGTCAATCCATTCACTTAAGGTGCCTCAATAAGAGGATTAGGGTTTCTGCAACTGCACCTGCTAGTAACCCTAGCTGTAGTGCTTTGGTGACTGCTCCTGTTAGAGACCCTAGCAACAGTTCTTCAACGAGCTCAATATCCTTATGGCTATGGTTCCTTCCAGTAGTTAGACTGAATGAAGGAGGTGTGGGCCCATAACCTATTAGAATATGAAAGATTGTGCTCGTTTTACCATTGACAATATTATTTTCATCCAACTATAGGCCGAAGCCACCCTCCGAGCACCTTAACCTTGACAGAGAATCACTCCGGAAGAAAACCCTAGGCTAGATAGCCAAACAAAGGGTAGTGCACCTTTCCCCAAGGATAGCACATTAACAAGAGTTGATCAGATATTCCAAACGCTAACCAAGAGATAGTCCAAGCCAAACGTGATATGCTAGCTACAACAACTGCAATGGCAACTCTCCTCAAACCTACACACAAGACTGGGCACTACAGTGAGCACAAGTTGTTGCTCTGCAATTGAAAGACTGCCTGCCAGAATGAGAAATGGGCTCCTATATTATACTAATTATGGCTAACTTCCTGGGCCGACTTCTCATTTTGGGTATCTGTCTGTTCGGTATATATTAATTCTTCTGGCCGACTTCTTCTCTTGGAGGCTAAAAACCTAATATAAATCATCCTCTTGAGCTGACATGTTTTCTAGGCTTATTATCCAACTTATTAGGGTTTCTTCTTGCTTTCTGGAGTATTCTATTCTCGTCAGGTTTACACGTGGAGGTAAATACCTCCCGTAGCTACCATAATATCAACACTCCCTCCTAGCTAGGGAGGTATTACAGGTAATGGTCTTGAGCATGAACATACCATTCACCCGGTATGTTCATGTCATTAGATACCATGGACTAATCACATGTTAAGTCATTGATCATTATAGTCATTAAGATCGAGGAGAATATGAGTCATTGGATCACTCCATGTGTAGAACATATCATGACCATCATATTGCATAATTACAAATGCATACTAATGCATACCAAAGAAACACACTAAGAAACACACTTTTACCAAAAGACACATTATACCAAGTTGATCTTAACTAACTCCTAAGTGTCTAAATATCCTAACATTCCTTGCATTTAGAGGGTGAAACCCCAAGGTTTGAGACTATTATTGAACAAGGTAAGGGAGGCGAGAGACACCTCTCCTTTTTGACTTTCCATCTCCTTAAGTTAGGGTTTTAAATTCTTTTTGGTGTAAATAGGGGATCACCCCTCTCGTTTTTATCTCTTACTTTTTTTATCAAAATAATGAATAAGCTTATTTGGATAAATTTTCCTCCATTATGAAAATTTGAAGTTGGAATCTACCCTTGGGTATGTTGGGGTTGCCACTATTTTTCATGCTTTAGATTTTTATTTGTGTTATTCTTATTCTTCTTCTTATTTTTTCAATGACCTCTATTGTTCTAATGGTAGTTTCATATTGAGCACAAGCACACTACAAGTTGGTAACAAGTTGATTTTCACTCTTGTTGCACAACTAGAGCCCGAGGTTTTAAAAAAATGTTGAGGGGCAAATATAACTATGTAACAAAGTTGGAGCTAGTCAATAGATTTACAAAATTTACTAAAGAAATGAGGCACCAACTACAAACCATTGCTAAAGGGTCCATGGACCTAAAGCCAAGTACCTTAATCTACAACCTTGAAATCTCTTTAGAGGAAGATGAGGATGTAGACCCTTGGGAACAAGAGGTAACACCTCTTTGAGCTTGTCTACCCAATATAACTCTCATAGACCCTATTTCAACCTTCAAATGAAGATCTCTCAATATGATTTTAGATTGTAGGTGTGCATTTCTACTTGATGTATGCCACATCTTTGCTTCCTTTTGGATTGTGGGGAGGATAACAATTTCACCTTTAACAACCACTTAAGCTAAAACCAATTAGCAATTTAATGTTATATTTGTATCATTAATATACTTTTTTTTTTATTTAAAGGAAAAATTACTATACACATAGGTTATAAAATAATCCCCTTGGAGTAAGAGGTAAAATTGTTTCTTGTTTAACATAATCTGTGTCATTCTTGTTAGTTGACTACAACTCAACATAATCTGTGTCATTTGTGTACATGATTGGCATTAAGCCATGTCTAGGTTGACATAAATTAGGGGATGTCTTCATTGGATTACCCTTATTTAACATTGTACATGTTTTTTGGGCAAAGTTTTATGTATGCCAAAACATCCATAGATTTTGGTGGTATACAATATCAATGTGAGAATTTAGCATGCCACTTATGAGTTTTTAGGAAGCTTAGTTAATAAATACATTTGTCAGTTTCACTTGTTTTTGAAAAAAAAAATTAAAATAAAAACTTTAAGTTTGAGAAATATTTTATAACAAAATATACTAAATATAAATATTTTATAACAAAATATACTAAATATAACATTGATTTAGAAACATATTTTATGATAAATATTAAATATTGAAAATTATATAATGTATAAAATAAATGATAAAAAGTGTACATCATACACTCAATTAACTATTATGTTAATAGGAGACGGCCGCTTTATTGTAGTTATCCCATCATCATAAAGTTAAACATATATTGAAATTTATATAATATTGAATAAATCAATATTTATAACTTATATATAAAATAATTTAAACAAAAAAAATGAAAGTTTTTATAATCAATAAAAGTTTTTATAATTTAGTGAGAGGCACATTCCCATATGATTACCCCATTGACATAAAGTCAAATGT
>JASDQU010102701.1:152869-163303 GCA_032191745.1 Picea mariana
TCTTGATAAGCTATTTATGATAAGGAAGTTTTTGCTGGGTTTTCTTCCCCTAGAGGGTTTCCCAGGATAAATGTTGTGTACTTGTGGATGTGTATTTCTTAGTGATCTTGTGATTGTTATGCTCTTATCTTTATGAAATGCAAAGAACTATAATATCAGCATAAAACATTAACAAAAAATGAGATGACATTGGAAGGAAAAAAAACATTGCAACAGATAAAATAAAATTATAGCAGGCTGCAAGGTTAGGAGCTATATTTAAAATTGCATATTATACTCTTCTCAGATATTGTTGAAAGTGTTAAAATTTTGATATGCTTGTTTAACCATAGACAATGTCACATCATTATCACCCAACCATATGCATTCACATATGCCACCCCCGAGCACAATAACCTTTTCATAGATAGAATGATTATGGCAAGTCCACACTAGAACCAACAGATAAACCCTAACCAGAAACACCACTGCTGCAACTGCAGCACAATACCAATAGAGCGTAACTTTACCAAGAGTAGTGCACAAGAAGGAGATACCAGAAAGACTGAGAATACTCCATGACAACTGCTGCACTACTCTCTCCAGACTTGCGCCCTCTTCTGCTGCAGCTGCTGCTCCTTAGACTTGGGCACTAGCTGTTGCAGCTGCTGCTGCTTCTTAGACTTGTGCACTAGCTGTTGCAGCTTCTGCTTCTTAGACTTGTGCACTAGTTGAGTGAGTGTCTCCAAATGAGCTGGGCGCCTCCCTATTTATATTATCCTGTCCAAGTGACTGGGGCCGACTTCTCTTTCTGGAGCCTTTGAATACTTTAATAGTATTCTCCTTGGGCCGACTTCTCTTCTAGAGTTTTCACACATCTGTTTAAGGGTTCTCTTACTCCCCGAATATTCTATTCTAAGTACAAAGGTTACACTTGGAGGTTAATACCTCCCGCAGCTACCAAAACATCAACAGAAAGATAGTTCTGAATGGAAAGTATTCTCTTTCCCTGGTACTGTTGAAAGATGATTCTGAAATGGCAAACAGAAGGTTTACAAGAAATCTTATGCATCCAAGAGAATGTATCAAATTCTTTTACTTTCCCTGTTTCAAAATCATGGCATTGACGGCACTGATAAAGAGTGTGGTAGGCATTGCCATATACTAGATATTTATCTCCTATATTTAGATATCAACTCTAGTCAACTTTGCATCCAACTTACTGCTGTTAAAACTATTTTCCTACTAGCAGCTTTTTTGTAGACAGCAATTATTCATTTTAGTTCATTCCAGAACCATTGCATCAACTTCACTCTCATGACCACGTCTTATCTCAGTTTTTGCTTTTTGACATTCTGTATCCTATGCAGAATTAGTTTATCTCCCATTACATTTTTAAATAGCTTATATATATATTGATTATTTCTAAGAAGGGTTCTTATTTATGTGTCCTGACTCCTTAACATTCTAATAAAGCTGATCATACAGTAACTTCATCCCTTTAGTTCACCATGGCAGTATTTGCTAATAAATCTTGTGAATTATATCACATCCACTTAAACAGACATTTTAATGCCTAATATAGAGGTCATACCTGGAAAGGCCATTCATATCTGATGTCACCAACATACATTCTTTAAGTCCAAAATTGTTCTTTGTTATCTTTCAATTCATCAGTGATGATTACTGCCTTGACATGTCACTGAAGAGAACATTCAAACATTACATTGCTAATACATCCCACAAACCTTTTTTTCAATCTCCCCAATTTTACAGCCTTACAGTAAGAAGATTGCTGGTTCTGCACCGCAAGTTCTGTAATATCTGAAGGCATTAAAGGTTCATACTACAAAGTTGGAATATTTGGAACGTGCAAGGTCTCTTTTCTACAGCTAGATCCTTACCTGTATAGCCTTATATAGTTTTGTGGTGTTTACTAAACTACATAATTCCGTATGTGTATGTATTTTACTCTGGAATTTATTTGTACAGTAATGAAGTGTTGACCACAACAAAAACCTAAAACAGGTTTTGGAGTATTTTCCATTTCCAGCTGAGTGTAAGACAAAGCTCACATATAAAATAAAGAGCTTTGATAATAGAAGTTACCCGGGTATGCTCATGACTTATAAAAGTAAAACACAAGAAGATTAAAGAAATTTCCCAATTCAAGTAAGACAAATTCAATCTTGGTCATGTTCAAGGTGGCTTGATTCCAACCCTTGTTTGAAACAGGCTAGGCTTCTAGTATACAAACGAAAATGATCAATTACCATAGGAGATGCTACTTAGAGACAGTGCAAGGGATATTATACATGCTATGCCAGACATCAATCTGAGACTAATGAAGATTAAAAATTACAATTTAGCATCTATTCTAAAATAGGATCAAAGTACTAATCCTCACGACTGTGTTTAGGGTACAAAATAATAAATTGATAAAAGCCACTTAATTATAATGTACCAAATGTCTACTACAAAAAAATTCAGTGTAGTTTGCCAAACATTGAGTTCCTGCTTACCTTGTCACGATATCAATCTGTCACAACGTCTTCTGATGTCCTGAAATACCTGGACTAATATAAGCACAATTTAATATGGCAATGGGGGGATTATATAAATTACTAGCTATTTTGATGGGTCTAGATAAACTGTAAAAATCACTAACATTGTATGCTGATATTATGTATGCTTATATATATGTCTTAACATATTCATTTTCTATGCTGTTTGTCTATTTATATATGAGAATTAAACAATGTTCCTCACTTTTTCATGAAAATAAAATTCCAGGAAAACTCCTTTACAACCTCAATAGCACACTTCAGCTCTGATTATCATGAACTTGCATCAACACCTGTTGAAGCCAATGGAAAATATAGAGGATATACTGCTGCTGATGCTACATCAACTTCAAGTTCAGGAAGCAGTTACACAGCAAAGCAGGGGATGTCCGATGCTCATGAAATTGATTGGAAAAACAATGGAATTCACCAAGATGCAGTAAGCTTCTTATCTTCTCTTAGTCAAAATGCCAAGCCTCCAAAACCAGGTAACAATGATGGACATTCACTTGCACATACAAGACAGCCAGAAACAAAAAACACTGAACGGACACATGGTTGGAATTCAGATTGCTCCATAGAAAATAATAAAGAAAATATTTACAAAGAAAATGGAAGGCTGAAAGCAAAGCTACAAGCTTCTGAAACAACCATTGAGGAACTCCAGAATGATGTTTCGTCATTGGACAGGCAGGCAGAAGAACTAGCCGTGGAAATGGAAACACTAAAGAGACAGCTTGCAAAGGAGACTAAGCATGGACAAGAATTTGCAAGGGAAATTTCCTCTCTCAAAGTAGAGCGAGACAACATGAAATTAGAACTCGAACAACTCAAGGGTTTAGGACAAGGCATTGAAAAGCATAAAGCTGCAAATAAAACATCAAATGAGATGGACAATGCCAAGCGTATCATAGAGGAGCTCGAGCAAGAGTTAGACTATGAGAAACAGGTTAATATAAATCTCAATTTGCAGCTACAGAAGACACAAGAATCAAATTCCGAGCTTCTTCTAGAAGTTCAAGATTTGGAAGTGTTATTAGAGAAGAAAAGTAAAGAGATTGAGGAGATCTCTAGCAGATCCTGTGATGTTTCAAAATCTAGTCAAAATAATCAAGGCAGGCAATTTGAGGATATTGAGTTGGAGTGGCTACAAACACTATCATCTTCAGAGAAAAAAATCAGAGAAATTAGTAACAAAATTATTCTCAGTAATAGTGGAAGAGGCTTACAATTCCTGCGAGGTGACATGGAGACTTTGGAGACAGCTTTTCAAGAGGCTGGACATGAAAGTAGAAACTTGATTTGTAACTTAAAAAATGAAATAGATACAAAAAACAAAAGAATAGCTGAGCTTGAATATGGTATGCAGCATTCATCTAAGATAGCCTATCCTGTCAAAACAAGTGAAGACAATCTAGAAGGACAAAAACAGAATGTCAAAAACCTGACTCTTGACTTGGATGAGGATGAAAGGTTGGACTACAACCAGCAATTCAAGAAAAATACTATATGTGATATACAGGCTATGCAGGATAAGATTTTGCAGCTTGATGAAGTACAGGTTGAATTGGGAAACATGAACCGGAAATTAGAGGAGGAAATCAGGATATATAGGCTTGACATTGCAGACTTAGAATCTCAACTTTCAATGGTTGATGAGGAAGCCCAGGCACTTACAGAAACTAACCAGCATCTGGAAGCAAAACTTGAAACTTTGGAGGCAGAAAACCTTGAGTTACAGAATTGTCTCCATGCAAGCCAGGAAGCTGGCAAGCTAGCACGGCAACAAATTGGGGACCTAATGGAAGAAATGTCATTATTCTCAGGAAAGACCGAATCTGAAAATGGAATAAGACAAAGCTTAGATAAGCAAACTTATGAAGTAGAGGGTGATCACAGAAACAATGGTGGCACACTACTACATCTACAGGAGCAAAATGAGCAGCTTCTTAAGATAATTTCTGAGCTTGAGACACAACTAAATTATGATAAAGAAAAAAATGGATCTAAAGAAACAGCAAAAGAAAGAAGAGATGAATTTAGAAGAATGGAGAGGAAGCTTGCATCAACACTTGAATTAGAGGCAAAGATTATTGAACTCTCTAGAGAGGTTGAAGACTATAAAAAAGCACGGGACTATTTGGTAAAAGAGATAGATCAATTAGAGCATGAATATGAAGCTCTGAAACAAGAGCATGAGAAGTGTTCATCTAAGCAATCAGAGGAACAGCTGCAAGAAGAATTACAGAATCTTAGAGATGAGCATGCAACTTCTTTTTCAACCATAAGTATCCTTGAGAGTAAGGTTGAACAATTGCAGCAGGAGATAGATACAAAGACAACAAAGTTTGCAGCAGATTTGGATGCATTGTTGCAATCTAAAAGGGAACATGAGCAGAGGGCCCAAAAGGCAGAAGAAGCACTAAGGAAGACTCGATGGAATAATGCTACTACAGCAGAACGACTTCAGGAAGAATTTAAGAGGCTTTCTCAACAGATGTCATCGACATTCGATGCTAATGAGAAACTAGCAACACAAGCACTTAAAGAAGCTTCTGAATTCTGCCTACAGAAAAACAATCTGCAAGAATCACTGAGAAAGGCTGAAGAAGAGATTGTCTCTATGAAAAAGCAATATCAGGACAGTCTGCAAGAACTTATGAATCAGTTGGATCTCTCAAAGAAAGAGAGTGAAGCATTGTCATCAAAGCTACAAAACACGTTGGATGAGATTGAGAAACAAGAGCAGAATGAACTTGGTTATAGTAGTCAAATTGAAGAGCTGTCTCTGAAGCTTGCCATGTTACAAACAGAAGTGCAAACCCTTATGAATGAAAAGAGTGAGCTTACTCAAAAGGCTCGTGAGTATGAGCATCTGAAGGCTGATCTAGAAGATACTAGAATAGCCTTAGATGCAACTAAAATAGCCTTAGATGGTTCAAGAGTAGAGAAGACAGAGTTAGAGGCTGCTTTACAAGAATCTTACCAGGAAAAAGTCAAACTTGATAAAGAGCTTAGTTTATTTCAAGAAAATTTGAGAAATTCAGAGGTAGAATTGAAGGAACAAAAATGTTGCAGGGATGATCTAGAAATAAAAATTGCATCTCTTGAGTCCAAGTTAAAAGAACAGGCTACTCAAATATCAGTTGCTCGTGACAATGCTCATGAAGTAACACAGCTCAGAATTCAACACGGTGAACTCAAGCACAAGCTATCAAAAAAAGAGTTGGAGACAGAAGATCTAAGAAAACAAATATCTAATTTGCAAGGAGAGATCCAACAGAAGGCAAATTCCCTTGCTGTAGTTGAGAGAAAACTTAAGGAAGAAAAATCAAAGATTCATGCTGCTGGTAGCCCTATAAGGCCAGCTTCTAAAGTAGGGCCAAATTCTCGCAATATAAAGGAGCTGTCTGATTTGCGAAATAAAGTGAAAGTTCTTGAGGTAAATTTATTCAAAGCATTGAATGATTGAACATTTTTGTATCAAAACACACAACATTAAATTGAATGTTTTTGACCCTGCTTGTAGAACTTTGAATGTATTTGCAACATGTATTACAGATGAACACCCTTACATGTTTGATTAACTTTCAACACAGTACCACCAAGTTTGTTTTGTTTCTTGTAGAGAACAAGAGAATAGAGGATTTGTTTGCAGATATAAGTTACTAACCTTAGCTGAATGACCAACAGGATGAGATTATGTCCAAAACGATGGCACTCGAAGCTTTAAGGAAAGAATTCGATGCAAAGGAAAAGAACCTGCAGATAAAGATTGAACAACTGGAAGCTGAGGTATCAGTTACAGTTTAGCTGCCTTAATCAAATTTTGTGCTCTCTCTCTCTCTCTCTCTCTCTCTCTCTCTCTCTCAGACACACACACACACAAATATGAAGGTCAATTAACTCCCTCTTTCTCGCATGCACACACACACACACACACGAAGTTCAATTAATGAACCAAGTCTCTAAAAGCAGAGATGTATCATGCTGCCAGAAAATCTTTTGATGTCCCGTAGTGTTTGATCCCAAGAAAAAGCATTAATGTAACTGAAAACTTAAATTAAATGTTTTGATTGTTTAGATTTAAAATTTCTAATGACTTAAAATGGAATTTAAGTTTTGGATATTTGAAAGAAAAGGCCAAGTACAGCAATTAGGATTGCCCCCCAGTCCATCCACCCTCAAAGAAGAGAGGTCTCTAACAGTTTGATGAAATCAACTGATTTCTTATCTCAAAATCACCATTTAAGAAGCTTTATCGAATTGCCATTTTGATGGAGATTATAGCAATCTGGGACTAATGGATGCATCCTTTTATGGACATGTATGTAGATCCAATCTATCAAATATTTAAAAAGCAGTAAATCACAGGAAGTAGACTAATGAATATCCAACGCAAACAGTCCAATAAATTATAAAAGTGCATCCACTTATCAGGGAGGGAGGAAAGCATACGTATTATAACCATAATAGATATACATTATAATTACAGATACAACATGTCTCACATGACAGCAGCAAAAATGAGATAGCATTCTCATCTTCACCCAAGTATAGTTCATTTTCTATGGACTCCTTTATCTTTCATCCTACCGCTCCATTTCAGTTATTTAAGACAAAACTAATAACTGACTACAACTCATAGAATGATTAGCAGTGGTTATCTCTGCGAACAGAAATATATCAATGTAACAAAATAATTCTAATCATGTACATGAGCAACAATCTTGGAACAAATTGCTCCATGGACCATAGGTACAACGTAGCTTTTTACATTGTGTGCCATATGGATACATGGCTACACCCTCAAATACTCCCACTTCACCTGTATCCATGACAAAACATTTTCTTTACATTCAATTAAATTCCATGTAACTGAAAACTTAGCAAAAGGAAGAGCTTTAGTAAAGATGTATGCTCCCATATCTTCTAAAGTGCTAACTTTAGCTCCACCTCTCTTGCAGCAGCCCCTGTCTCTTAAAAAATGATGTTGGATATTTGAAAGCTTGGTTCTTCCATGAAACCTTGGCTTCTTTGTGAGATAAGATAAGATAAGATAATTTTGTTAATGTCCAACTACCGACCACAAATAGGTCAAAGGGATTGCTAAGTAAATTAGTGTTCAATACAAAGTGGGAGCACAAAGGCCACTCCTATAAAAACATATAAAAGCACGGTAAAAACAAAAATAAAATAAGCTATTCTACATAAGATCTCTAGTCTAAGACCATGAAACAGAAAAACATAGTGTTCACATAGAAACATGCAAGTACTGCGAAGAACCCGACAACAAAACCTTCAATAAGGGAGGGGGGGCATGTTGTCTTGCTTGAGGGGTGCTGATCAACAACCCTCGATGCTCTCTCTATTGACATATAAGGCTGAAGAGAAGAAGCTAATGATAGAAGATGATCAAAGGATCTGGAAGTGTTGGGAGATATATTTTGAGATATGTCTCATTGTCTAAAAGAGGTATCCCTACGCTGAGATCTAGAGGAAGTCCCCTATCTGCTGGTGATGTGTGAACTATCTCGGGATCCAAGGCAACACCCTCGTAAGGGCCTCCCTAGTTAAGTTCGGGTGGCCTTGCAGGTTTTCATAGATCTAACGGCTAATGAAGTGTTGTTCCCTGCCTGCCTCTTGGTGCCTCTGTTAGATGTGAGCACCGAAAAGGAAGAAGTAATATGCCTAGAGGTGTCTAGTCTGGGTAGGGATGACCAAAGGGAATGAGATCTAAGGCCGGGGGCCTCCCTCATGTAAAGAGCCAAGCATCTTTGGTTTGGGAATTGGAAGAAGGTAGAGAGAGAGTTTTGAGACTTCCTGAAAAGATTGTGAAAACAACCCCTAATCTCATTTATAGGACATTGGAAGAGGAAGTGCTCCTTTGGTGTTGTCTCATGAAGATGGCAGTGCCAATAGATCCTATTTCCCAATGTTATATGACGATCGGCCTCGACCTAAAGCTGATGAGACCTAAAGCCTATGAGCAATGAAACTTTGCTCATTGCACCAAAACACTATTGAATCATTTGAGCATTCTCCAATATCTACAAGAAACCTTTTCAAATATACTATTTCCTCTGATGCTTGTGTGGTTGATATACTCCAATGCTTGACAAAGTGATAGTATATTGACTCTTGCTTGACCATAAGTTGGCTAACTAGAGATAAGTTGGCTTGTTATCTTTGCTGTAATTTTTCCTTCAAGCTCCAAATTTCCTCTTCACTGATTTTCCCCTTGGGGGTTTTTCTAGGGTCATGTTGACCAAAAATTACATGTGTTAAATTCTTGTGGTTTGCATTTTTCATTATCAGCATTTAAGTGTAAAAGGTCTAGAGGTGTATTTCTTGTTTTAATGGCTGTAAGAAGAAGTGTATGGACAGCAAACCTGTCCTAAACTAACCTTCCAAACGGCATCATTAAAAAAGCACTAAATCCGTCCTAAAGGCAGCCTTAAACTCAGCAGTGTTTTCAGACCTGTTAGTGACTCAGAACAGACCTTTAAACAATCCTAAATCAGTCACAGAAACAAGCCTGTGGTGGCAGCCTCAAGGAGCCTCGAAATTCTTCATGGTATCAGAGCCTAAGGGCACAAGAGGGCTGATATAAATTGCAGATAGTTGGGCAGAATTTTAACTCACCTTGATAGAAGAGTTCTTTGGTCTTTTTATCATCAGTTGGCAGCCATGTCAGTTGGAGGGTGGAGGATAGGCTAGTTGGGGCTAGAAATTGGTCTCCATGGAAGGCTAGGATAGTTTTGATTTTGGAGGAGGGTGAGCTATGGGACATTGTGGAGAGTCCTGTGGTTCCTCCTACAGATGCAGTGCTCTTGGCAGAGTTCAGGAAGAGGAACATCAAGGCCTAGAGGACTATCCTAGATGTAGTGAAATACCATATTATTCCTCATATTTCTGGTAAGGACTTTGTATTTCAGATTTGGCAGTCCTTGTGTAGCCTTTACTAGAACCCTAACAAAAAACAGAAGATGGTGCTCCAAGATAAATTGAGGGGTACTAGGATGACTAATATTGATTCGATCACCTCATTCCTCACGAGGTTTTCTCATATTCATGATGAGTTGGCAACTATGGGGGAGATAGTGGATCCATCAGAGTTGGTGAGGACAGCCTTAAATGGCTTCTCCAAACCTTGGGAGAGCTTTGTATCAAGCATTGTAGCCAAAGAGCATATGCCTAGCTAGGAGAGGCTATGGGATGACTTTGTACAGGAGGAACTCAGGATTGGCTCAAGATCTACTAGTCAGCAGCATGGTGGGGATGATGATGAGGATTTTTCTCTTTCTGCAAAGGGAAAGAAGACCAAGAAAGGTTCCAAGGGTGGGGCCAAGCAGCATCAGAAGGGAAGTGAGCAATTAAATGCTTTGCTTGTAACAAGATGGGGCACTATGTTGGACAGTGTCCCAACAGGAAGAAGAAGTTGGGTGGTACAATAGAATCAACTGAGGAGGATGAGTCCGCCTCTCAATTTGAGAGGGAGATGTCCTTACTGGTCAGTCTGTCTATAGTTGAGAGTCCAGTGTTGCCAGAGCGTGGGAGCGAAGCGGGAGCGGGAGCGGGAAGCGGGAGCGCATTTTTCAAAAAATGGTCGGGAGCGAAGCGTCTCCGGAGCGTTTTTTTTTATATATATATATATAAATATATATATATATTCAAAAAAAAACATGTAGAATGCCAAACATGATGCAAAATTTATGAAACATGTATGTTTGTGATACTTCCAATATAAGAAATGCCATCTAAATTCCATATTATCCATCATTCCATGAATCTTACGTAGTACATTAATGAATAATCATTCAAGCATCAACCATCTAGCTGCTAACAATTACACATACAAAGTAAGAAATTGAAATACATTTTACAAATA
>JASDQU010102701.1:219771-250159 GCA_032191745.1 Picea mariana
GGGGGGGGGGGGGGGGGGGGGGGGGGCGCTCCCCCGCAGCCTAGGTCCCAGCTATGGCAAAACAGTATGATTGGTGGATGGATGTAAAAAGGCCACACAATCAAACACAGGTGGTGTGAATCAGCCACAGGAAGTGCAGGTTGCAGGGGTGGATGGGATTCTTTCCATATTATGGCATGGTTCAGAGGCCTGGTTCATGAATTTTATATCAGTTTTGTACCTAGGTGTGGAAAATGACATATTTTTGAAGTTCAAATCAGCTTCTACATCTGTGGTATATGTGCTGAAAGTTTTGGCCAACATTGATTTCATCCAGTTGAAGAGTCAATGATTGATCAGGGTGTTGGTGAGGCACTTTACACTGCATGTTGGTTACATGTCATGTTGTAAAGATGTTTGCTCATTTGGTGACAGCTTCAAAATCTGATTTTTAGAGTGCATTTGAGAGGCATGTTGCAGAGATTTTTGACGCATTTGGTCCAGACAAGTTTGTATTCAGGGACAAAAGTTTGTTCTCCGTATCACCATTAAGGGAGGGTGTGCCATGCTGGTTGCTTGGCATGTGGTTAACATTTTCGCTCATCTGGTGTTAGCTTCAACATCTGATTTTTGGAGTGCCTCTGAGAAGCGCATTGTGGACATTTTTGACACATTTGGTCCAAACAAGTTTGTATTCTAGGCCAAACATTTGTTCCCCATATGATGACCATTAAGGGAGGATGTTAGATTTACATAATAATAAACTGACATTGTACTTTAGGATAGAAATAAAGTAACTTAAGTTATTTGTTCCCCATATGATGACCATTAAGGGAGGATGTTAGATTTACATAATAATAAACTGACATTGTACTTTAGGATAGAAATAAAGTAACTTAAGTTATATGTAAGTCACATGTCATTAACGACGTTAAGTCATATTTAGAATTACATCATAAGGTGGTTGTACAAGATTTTGGAGGGGACATTGTCTCCCCTATATGTATTAATATCCATTGTATTGAATAATAACAATCGGGTACATTTCTCTCTCTCTTGTATATTCTAGCTTGCAATTATTATGTACGTACTTGTGTGGTTTTTTCAACACTTTTTGATAGGCAAATGCTAGATGCCCCAACTCTAGGCACAATCTACATTTAAAAGAAAAATTGCCAGAGTTTCTGTTCGTTTCCAGAGTACCTGGGAAATCCAAATTTATATCTTCCAGTGGTCCTTTGCTTTAATCCAATTAAATGTAGATCTTATCATAGGTAGTAGGAATTTTCTTTCAATTATCTGAAATAGAAAATATTCAAGGGTATTTCCACTACTTCCCACAACATCATCAACTGAAAATTGAAGAGGGAGATTTGATGGTTTTAAACATAGGATAAAACCAAGTTATCTGAGTGAAACTCTGCGAACCATGGTTTCTTGAATAACCCTGTACTTCCACAAAATCACATGCCAGCTTCCACCAGCACCTTGAATATATATCTTCCAAAAGCAAAAGAATTATACCAAAAATCCCCATGAGAAGAGATGAAGCAAGAAACGAGAATCTTCTAAGAAAGCAGACCAGGTTTTAGGAATCCAGTCAAATAATGCCTGGTAGCTGAGCTAGAGGCCATTATATTTGTAAATAAAATTATGGCTTGAAAGAAAATCAATTTCTTCCTGAACCTCGGCAGAGTTACTTCAAGAGGAATCTCCTCTGATTCTTTTAGAATCCAAACACACAAAAGAAGGATTGACGGAAACCACGGGCTTAAGGCATGGCTTTTCCATTCAAGAGTTTCTTTAAAAGAATTTATAGAAAAATTTCCAGTGATCTCATTGGCTGGAATAGACAACTTTGAAAAAGCTGGGTTAGATAAGGCCTATATACCATTGATAATGAATGTCTTCTTCCCATGCAGTGGATCTCCAGAGACTTTAGGCTTGGCAGTGGATCTCCAAAGACTTTAGTATTGGCAGTGGATCAGCCTTCAGCCCGAACACATGACATAAATCAGATTCTTGGGCTGTAGATTCCTCTACTCGAAAAGCAGAGCCAGAAGGTGAGCTTTTGAGAGAACCCTTGAGGCTGATGCAGTTTAAAGTTTTCCTAGCAGGGAGCACACACCAACAGCAGCCAGTGGTTGGGGTTTAGGCTTAAGTGCAATGCACCATCTCCTCCAATTACACCTTAGCATTTAAAAAAACAAGTACCAAGTATATACTGAAGTAATTAAAATTGGCATAAAGATTGAACAGTACAACAACATGGGTATATACATTATGGCATGAATCAGCAAGAACACTCTTGATGAAGCAGGACACACAGATTCTGCTCATATGTTTTTACTGTACATTTATGAAGATGAATTTCAATTTGTAATAATTAACATGCAAGATACCTTTAACTGCTGCTGGTTTGACCAAAAACTGGTTCAAGAGACTACCAATGGTAAAACCATTGAGATTAGGGTATAACATAACTCCAAGCAAACCAGGCAAACCTCTAAAATAGGCACTTCATGCATAATCAGAGTCAGTGATCATTAAGTGTAAGCATACATCTTTCTTGCTCAACTATCCTCATCTCAACCATAGGTGTTGACAGCAAGGCTAAACCTGTTGGGGTTACCTTGTTATTTGTTCAGTAAAAGGTATCAGGATTGAACAAAACAATATTTGTTTGAGTTTCCTACTTAAAATTGCATGTTCTTGCATAGATTCAGCAAAATTTTTACCTAGGGATATTTATCCAACTTTCATTTCTATTCTCCTGAAAGTTCTCCAAGAAGTTAACAAACAGCTTTTTCTGTTCCTCTCACTGCTTCATTTGTATTGATGTCCTAGCTGTTGCCTGTCCGTCTATCTATCTGCTTTTCCCATTTTATTGGTTCTCCAATTTCTATAAACTATATGCAATTTACAGTTTTTCCTAAAAGCTAGAAGAAATTAAGAATGTTATGGCCTTGCAAAAGAAGATTAATATGAGGGCAGGAACACCATTATGTGTACTAGAGACACTAGAGAAGAGCTTGTTTCTGGAGAAATTACTAGCAATCCTCATAAGAAAAATAAGAAGTAAAGACTAAAAGATGGGAAACTGCTCACCTCCAAGTGAGCCCACTTAATGTCAGCCTCCACACATTTACAACAGCCCCCCTATACTTTCTAAATGGCTAACCTAAACATAATTTTTTTTAAAATACATTTTATATCTACAGAAAATTATTTACAAACAGCAACACAAAAAGTGGAAAGGTATATACAATGGATATCATAACCTATTCTGCAAAGCAACTAAAGCTGAAATAAAATCAGAATAAGCTGTGGGATCAAGAGATTGGGCATCTTTGATCAATAGAGCACCCTTATCCAGGAGCTGATGGCGTATCTCATCCCATCACAAATAGCAAAAAGCAGATAACGAGCTATGCTTATTCTCAAAAACCAACTTACACCTGACTTTCCATAGGATGAATAAAGATGAAATCCGCAAGCACTGCTATATCACTGAGAGAGCAATGCAAACAAGAAAATGACCATCTCCAAACACTGCAGTGCGCCAGTGCAACCTGTCCTAAAAAAGAGCTAAATACCAGTCCTCAACATAACTCCAACAGTGTTTAGCAAATGGACACTACCAAAAAATATTCTTCACAATCTCTGAGCGGTGACAAACTGGTCTTCACAGTCTTCGAGCAGTGACAAATCGGACAAAGCCCATCTAATGGCCCACTCTTGGCCAACAGAGCCTTGGATGGGAACCCTTGATAGATTACCAACCAAGAAAAAACCCTCAACTTATAAGAAAGCTAAACAGACCACGCATTGTAAAGTCGACGCTGTTGATGTTTTGGTAGCAGCGGGAGGTATTACCTCCTGGACAGCCTTTCTTAGAGAAGAAGAAGATTCCAGAAGTCAAAGGAAGACCATTGAACAGTTGAAGAACACCCCGGAAGAGAAGTCGGCCCACAGGAAAAGAATAAAGTGGAAATAGAATTTATAGGAAGAGAAGTTGGCCCATAGGAAAAGATAAAGGGAAAATAGAATTTCCTAGAAGAGAAGTCGGCCCCGGCTAAAGTGTCTTGAAAACTATAAATAAAGGTGACGCCTTGCTCATTGGTAAGTCACTCACTCAACAATCTCACTTAAGAAGAAGGCGCAAGTCTGAGGCAAGGAGAAGACACAACTACTGCAGCAACTGGGGTTGTCTTGGTTATTCTTGGAGGTTTCTCTTGTGCGCTATCTCTGGGAAGAGGTGCGCTAGCTTTGTATGGTGACGCTGGTGCGCTAGTCTTGTATCAAGGGTTCTATTATCAGTGTTCTCTTGTGAAGAAGAGCTTGTTCATAGTTTGATTGTATTATCAGAAAGAATGTATCTAAGAAAGGTTGGCTGGGTTTTTCCCCGAGTTTGGGGTTTTCCCAGGATAACTCTTGTATCTTCTTGTGCTTGTTTATGCTACTCATATTTTCAATATATGGTATATGTAAAAGAAAATCTAAATACACTGGTAAACCTATTGCTCTATAAATTTAAGAAAATCTAACATGGTATCAGAGCTGGTTACCTTAAGAACAGTCTAACCGTTGGAAGGAAGATCTTGATATTTGCAAATGCACAGTTTTTGTCAAGCTCGTTGAGCACTCTTTCCAAAGTCGTTGGGACTATCTCCACCTCAAAGCAACTCTCCTAACCCTAGCGCACTCACTGCTCCTTTCAGATTGCAGTTTGGTGAAGTTTGAAATTTTGAGATTTTTTAGATCTAGGTTTTCTACTAGCGAAAATGATTACCAGTATGAGAGTAGAGGATAGGCTAGATGGAGCAGACAACTTCAGATCGTGGAAGCATAGAATACTCCTCATTCTAGAAGAGAATGAGTTGTTGGATCATGTCAAACAAGCCCTCCTAGAACCAGAAGAGGAAGACGCCAAGGCAAAGTTCCAGAAGAATGAAATCAAGGCCAAGAGAATCTTGATTGATTCAATCAAGCAC
Organism: Picea mariana; assembly: GCA_032191745.1. NCBI lineage: Eukaryota > Viridiplantae > Streptophyta > Pinopsida > Pinales > Pinaceae > Picea > Picea mariana. The sequence goes on from JASDQU010102701.1 coordinate 224,745, forward strand.
CACTTGATACCCAATGTATCAGAATTGAAGACACCAAAGGAAATGTTTGATGCCTTAACTAGATTATATGAAAGCAAGAACACAAGCAGGAAGCTAACCCTAAGGCATCAACTCAGAAACGTGATGATGAACAAGTCAGAAACAGTTTCCAACTACTACATGAAAATCTCGCAAATCAAGGACCAACTAGCAACTATTGGAGATTTAGTGGACGATGCGGAGCTTGTGACTACGACTCTTAATGGCTTTCCTTCTTCTTGGGACCCATTTATTCAAGGAATATGTGAAAGAAGTAAATTGCCCAAATTTGACAAGCTATGGACAGACTGTACCCAAGAAGAATCCAGATTGATATCCAAATCGCAAAAGACCAATGATGAAGAGAACCAATCTCTTGTTGCTCATGTGAAGAAAAGGAAAGAAAGAAGAAATACTAGTTCGAAGAAAACTAGTAGATCAGTTCCAGACCACAAGAAGGATGTATCTAAAATCAGATGTTTCACTTGCAAGAAGTTGGGACATTTTGCCTATCAATGTCCTCAAGGGAAAGGGAAGAGAAAACAGCATGCACATGCAAAAGATATGGAAGATTCCACATCTCAGAAGAGGACAAAGGAATCAAAAGATGAAGAATATGTCTTTGTCTCAACTCTCACAGGTACTATCACTCAAGGAAGTGATATTTGGCTAGTAGACAGTGGTGCTTCCAAGCACATGACCGGGTTCAGAAGTTCTCTTACAAAATTGACAGAGAAGAGTTCATCCCTTCAGGTAGAACTTGGGGATGATTCCAAGCATGCAGTCAAAGGAGTAGGAGAAGCCTTGATGCAGACCTATCGGCCCTCGGGCCAAGATCTGCTCACAGGATCGTTCTTTATCTCCCTCGAGTCGAATCGACTCTTTAGATTCCCTGCTTGAATCACAAATTATCGATCCACAGGTCCTTTTTGGTAGCTTCCCTGTGCGAATAGCACTAGGCGCAAGCTCCCCTTCTTCGTGCGACCACAATGTTGTGACCAAGGCCCAATTCCAAAGGCGCTTGTCACAACTCGCCACTCGCGAGTTCGTGAGTCAAGGCTCCTGACTCTTCTTTTCCAATCTCGCGATACCCGAGATCACGAAATGGTTATAGCTCCTTCTCTTGTCAGCACCCTCCACGCGTGACAACCGGCTATGCTTAACACTAGCTCCTCTCGCTACTCGCCACTTCGCAAGTTGTGGCATCCAACCTTGGCACCTTCCTTTCACGAAACCCCGAGAAGCGATGTTGACCTTTCTCCTCGCGTTCTCGCTACTCGCGACTTCGCAAGTCAAAGGGTTGAACTCTCGTTCCCTGATCTCACGAATCCTCGAGACGCGAGAGGTCAACGGGTGTTGACTCCTTTCAATAGGTGACGTGTGTCCGCCTGTCTATTGCACGGGCCCACCTTGCGGTTCTACCACGTGTCCCTCGTGCCCAGCTTCGGCACTTCGCGACTTCGCTTCCCGAAGCGTTACCTCCTTTGTACCCCGACACCCGAAGTGCCGAGATCCCGAACTCCTCGCCACTCCTTATCGCAACTCGCGACTTCGGGACTTTCGGGACAAAAGTCTTGACTTCCTATCCGTCGATATGCCGAAATGCCGAAATTCCGACACGTCGTTAATGCGGGTCCCACAACGAAACTTCTCGCCTTTTTTGGAGTTTCGGACTTCGCGACTTCATGAATCCTGATGCTAAGCTTTCGGCTCTCCAACCCACGAAACCCCGAAATGAGATTACGTGAGTGATCCAACGACCCCTGTTCGCTCAGATCCTACGGTTGTCCTAGCTCCTCGCGATCTCGCCACTCGCGACTTGGAGCACCCAAATCCTGGGCTCTCACCTTGCGAAACTCCGAGTTCACGAGATCCCTTGATCTCTGCCACCTGTCCTCCTCCGATGGACGGCTGCGATTCTCTCGCGACTTCGCCACTCGCGAAGTTGAAGGACTTCTCTTTCTGACCTCCGATGTCCGAATCTCCGATACGGGTGATCTCGTGACACGTGTCCTCCTTCTAACAGACGGCTTAGATTCTTTCGCGGTTTCGCGACTTCGCCTTGCGCAACCTCACGAATCTTGATGCAAAGGTTTTAAACCGTAACTCCCCTGCTCCTCTGCACGATCCGACGACTCTCGGGACTTCGCGAATTCTCCACGGAGAATTCCGACCGTCCAATGCCTCCTTGATGACTCTTACGAAGCGAACACGGTATTCCTTTGCTGGAACTTATCTGCCTGCAAGTAACTTTGCAACGCCTCCCCTTTGAACGCTTCAAGGTACTAAACCTCATGAGCTTTTCTTTGACAGCTTCGAAGATCCTATCCCTCCTAAGCTTGATTGAAAAATCCTCAAGTTCTTTGGGGAAAATTCCTGCACGCACTCCTTGCGGCACTTCTTCAAATACACTCCAAGTATTTGAATTCTTAGACTCTGTGCACTCTTTTTGCAGCAGCAGTCCTTCAATTCTTCCCTTAGGTTGCAACCTCTGAGAATCTACTCGGCCTGTGCACACCTTGCACGGCTCCTGTGCTTAACTTGCACTTCTGCGAGAATGAGAACAATGTTATCCCTCCTGAGCTTGCAGAGACGAACTCCGACTTCTGTCAATGCACACCTTGCGAACAATTTCACTGCACTCCTTGTAGGAAAACTCTTGCTCAGACAGAGAAACAATTGAAACTCATTACTTACTCCCTCTCTTCAGATTTCAGACATTAAATATGAAATCATACATTCACGCATCAAAGCAAATGCATAACAGAGAGTAACAAGCATGAGCATAACATTCAATCATGCATACACAGAAAGTATTTGAACACCATGAGTCTGAATCAAGCTTCATATATTAATCTCAGAACTTCTGTACATGGGTTCTTCTACACAACTTTCTGCTTCTTCTTCTCTATGCTCTCTTGATCATGCTAATGTTACAATGATACAAGTGAGGGTGTCTATATCCGTTTTCCCTCCGGCTCCTAAAACTGTCTAATCTAAGAATTTAAAGCTACCTACTAACATTTACTAGCATAAATGCCTCTTAATCCTTCAGATGAGAGCGGGACGCTCAAGGTCTGATTACAATCTACAAGTACACCCTTTCTTAATTGTTTCATTTATGTTTGGCGTATCAAACTTCAAAACATTTCAAACAATTCATCGTGTGCCAAAATGCGTTGGTGTTTGTCCCCCGCTCGCTTGTTGTTGGCGATGCTCCTGCATCAAGCCTCCTACCAACTTGATTCAAGTAATTCTATCTCAATAAAAGATGTTTTGTTTGTACAAGGCTTAAAGAAGAATATTCTTTCTATTTTTGGTTTAGAAGATAAAGGATTCAAGGTAGCTTTTGTGGATGGGCAAGTCCTATGGCCCAAGAGTTCAAGTATAGATTCAACTACTATGATTGGTGTCCGAGAGGGAGGATTGTATAAATTAAAGGGGCACCCAGAACAAGCCCTTGTACACAACAGTGTTAGCTCTAGTGAGTTGTGGCACCGAAGACTTGCTCACATAAATTACAGAGCCTTACCAGTTTTGAGCAAGATGGTTACAGGTTTGCCAAACATGCAGGTAGAACATGATGGAGTATGCAAAGGATGCACACTTGAAAAGAATACCAAGGGAAGCTTTTCAAGCAGTGACAATAGATCCAAAGGGATCTTGGACATCATACATTCAGATGTATGTGGACAAATGATGGTGCCATCTCTAGGAAACTTTTTGTACTATGTTATTTTTATTGATGATTACTCACGTAAGACATGGATCTATTTCTTGAAAGCAAAAGATGAATTTTTTACCAAGTTTCAAGAATTCAAGGCTTTAGTGGAAAATCGCTCTGGAAACAAGATTAAAATCTTGACGTCAGATAATGGAGGTGAATACACCTCAAATGAGTTTAAAGACTTTTGCAGAGAAGCAAGAATTAAGAGGGAGCTAACAACTCCCTACAACCCCCAACAGAATGGGGTTGCAGAGAGAAAGAATAGATCAATTGTAGAAGCAGCTAAAGCGATGATCCATGACCAGAACTTACCCATGCACCTATGGGCAAAAGCATCCAGTACAACCGTATATGTCCAGAACAAAAATCCTCATAAGATATTGGGGAACAAGACACTAGAAGAAGTATTCACTGGAAAGAAACCAGAAGTCAGCCACTTGAGAATATTTGGTTGTCCAGCGTACATACATGTTTCCAAGGAAAAGAGAACGAAGTTGGAGCCTTCAGAAAAGAAGGGCACCTTCATTGGATACAATGAGACTTCGAAGGCTTACGGAATATACATCTCTGGATAGAGACAGATTGAGATTAGCAGGGATGTTACATTTGATGAAGAAGCAGCCTTCAGGAAATCTAGAGAGTCTCACATGGATGAGTAATAATGGTTGACTCTACTCCAGAAAGTCAGAATGAGACAATAGAGCCAGAGATACCTATAGATCCACCCAGAGAAGTTACAGTTACCAGGAAGAGACTAGCATGGCTCTGGAACACTTTGCAGGAAGCTGAAGGACATGCAGCTCCCAGAGGCTCTTTTAGAGAGAGCAATAGACCACACAAGTTTTCCAGCTACGTGGCACTGATGAGTAAAATCATTGATTTGGAACCTTCCACTTTTGAGGAAGTTGTTAAGCAGCAAATGTGGAAGGATGCCATAATGGAAGAGTACCCGTCCATCATGAAGAATGATGTGTGGGAGGTGGTTCTGAGACCAAAAGGGAAGTCAGTATTGACTTCCAAGTGGATCTACAAGATCAAGCATGTTGCAGATGGCAGCATAGAGAAGTATAAAGCGAGATTTGTGGCTAGAGGATTTTCCCAGAGAAAGGGAGAAGATTATGATGAGACATTTGCTCCAGTAGCAAAGTACACTTCCATCATATCTATTATTGCTATTTCTTCCGTTATGGGATGGAAATTACACCAGATGGATGTCAAGACAACTTTCTTGAATGGTGTAATTGAAGAAGAAGTGTACATAGAGCAACCACAAGGTTTTGTAATTCATGGGAAAGAGTCCCATGTTTGCAAATTGAAGAAAGCTTTGTACAGGCTTAAGCAGGCACCCAAGGCATGGTATGCCAGAATATACAATTATCTTATGAGCTTGGGGTTTACCAAGAGTGATGCAGATCCCAACCTTTACTACAAGGTTGAAGATGGTTGCCCATTGATTTTGGTCCTATATGTGGACAATCTGTTTCTTACAGGGGATGAGAAGCTCATAGATGGGTGCAAGAGGGAGCTCACTGCAGAGTTCGAAATGAAGGATCTGGGTTTGATGCACTATTTTTTGGGATTAGAGGTGTGGAAAAGGCAAGATGAGATTTTTCTTAGTCAAGGAAAATATACAGTTGAGATCCTGCAGAGATTCGAGATGATGGACTGCAAGCCCATGGCCACACCTATGGTTACGAATCTGAAGCTCTTGAGTGATTTATCTTCAGATTTGGTTGATCCCACGATGTACAAAAAGTTGATTGGATCCTTGATGTACCTGGTAAACACTAGGTTGGATATATGCTTTGCAGTGAACACATTGGATCGCAGCAAAGCATGTGTTGAGGTACATGCATGGTACAATTGGATATGGACTTAGATATGTCTCGGACGGTGAAGTAAAGCTACAAGGTTATACAGACTCTGATTGGGCGGGAAGTGCAGTGGACCGGAAAAACACATCAGGATGTTGCTTTAGTTTGGGATTAGGTATGATCTCATGGTTAAGTGGAAAACAAACGTCAGTGACACTCGGTACATTAGAGGCAGAGTATATTGCAGCCAGTGTTGCAAGCTGTGAAACAATGTGGCTTTGAAAGTTGCTTGCAAGGTTATTTGATTTAGAATTGGAGCCAACTTTGATATATTGTGATAATCAAAGTTGTGTGAAGCTTTCAGAGAATCCAGTCTTTCATGACAAGTCAAAGCATATAGAGATCAAATACCATTACATCTAAGACATGGTGCAGAGAGGAGCAGTGGAGCTCCGATACATATCCACAGATGAGAAGATAGCAGACATTCTCACCAAGCCTTTGTCTAGAGTGAAGTATGAGTACTTCAAAGACAAGCTTGGTGTGATGCAGAATGTCCACCCTCATTGAGAGGGAGGTGTGATGTTTCTCCTCCAGTGGGCACTCCCTATGGCCAAGGGTTTCCCAGATCAATCATGTGAAGTGACGGAGGGAGTAAAATGTAGCCCAGTACAAGTCTTGCCTGCGCCATGTGAAGTGGCTAGGTGTGAATAGGACTTGTAGCATGGTCTTAGGACCATGGCACAACCTTGGGACTATGGTAGTAGTCTTGCCCAATGGATGGGTGTAAATGGGACCACTAGGAGAGGAGAAACATCATAGCGTAGTCGTAGAGACTATGTCGGTAGTCTTGTACTACTGGATGCTCATAGCGTAGTCATGGAGATTATGGTGGTAGCTTTGCTACTAGATTCGTAGTCGTGGAGACTATGGTGGTAGCTTTGCTAGTAGATTCGTAGTCGTGAGACTATGGCAACAGTCTTGTACTACTGGATGGCATAGTCGTGAGACTATGGTAGTAGCCTTGGGGCTACTAGATGCTTGCAGCATAGCCATAAGACTATGGTGGTAGTCTTGGGACTACTAGAAGAAAACATCTTGGAATAATACCTCCCTAGCTAAGAGGGAGTGTTGATGTTTTGGTAGCAGCGGGAGATATTACCTCATGGACAACCTTTCTAAGAGAAGAAGAAGATTCCAAAAGTCAAAGGAAGACCATTGAACAGTTGAAGAACACCACGGAAGAGAAGTTGGCCCACAGGAAAATAATAAAGGGGAAATGGAATTTCCAGGAAGATAAGTCGACCCACAAGAAATGATAAAGGGGAAATAGAACTTCCCAGAAGAGAAGTCGGCCCCAACTAAAGTGACTTGAAGACTATAAATAAAGGTGACGCCTTGCTCATTTGTAACTCACTCACTCAACATCTCACTCAAGAAGAAGGCGCAAGTCTAAAGCAAGGAGAAGACGCATCTATTGTAGCAGCTGGGGTTGTCTTGGTTATTCTTGGAGGTTGCTCTTGTGCGCTATCTCCGAGAAGAGGTGCGCTAGCTTTGTATGGTGTTGTTGCTGCGGTTGTTTGGTGCACTACCTTTGTCTGGTGCGCTAGTCTTGTATCGGGGGTTCTTCATTATCAGTTTTCTCTTATGAAGAAGAGCTTGTTCATGGTTTGATTGTATTATCAGAAATAATCTATCTAATAAAGGTTGGATGGGTTTTTCCCCTGGTTTGGGGTTTTCCCAAGATAACTCTTCTGTCTTCTTGTGCTTGTTTATGCTACTCATATTTTCAGTATATGGTATATGTAAAAGAAGATCTAAATACATTGATAAATCTATTGCTCTATAAATTTAAGAAAATCTAACAGACGCACCCATCTATCCTTTGCATCAATGGACACCCATCTCGCATTTAGAACTGGGGATAAAGGATGTCGTTGATGAAGCATTGAATACAAACATTGAGAATAATACTGGAAAAGTCGATGACCAAAACTCCATTCCCAATCTCTCCAAAAAGGCCTTGGCATCCCAATATTATTTTTGAACAACTCAAACTCTAGAATAAGGATCCTCAATTTGATAATAGAAGGGGTGAAAATAGGACACTCAGGGGCAATCAACCTGTATTACTAAGCAAGAGAGCACAATCCTTCCAACCATGAGAGGAAGAATCCCACGTATTGTTTCAAAAGAAAATGCATTTCTTGCCCAATTTGCAAGCTTGAAAACAAGGCATCTCTACAACACAGGATCCGTGAACTCACCAAATCCAAATGGATCAATCAACTAGATCCCACCCTACTCTACTACTATCCCAATACCAATGGACTAGACTTGCAACAACCCTCCAAGCGAACCAAATACCCGGGAAAATAAGAGAACCAGAGACCTGAAACAAGTAGGGGGAAAAGATAATATCACACAACCCAATATCCCCTCTAGCCCTACTCGTATGCTAAGCAGTTATCACCCAATGTTGAAACAAAATTTGCTAAGGAATGGAACCCTCTAAACATCTCACCACCCACTTGATCGCAAGGATACTACCTTGAGTTGCGACATCAATGAGACCAAGACCCCCCTCATCCTTAGGCATAGACAAACATCCCAAGGCCACCATACTTAATCTGGAGGTATGACTGTAGAATCTACCGTAATTGTTGAAATTGAGATATGCTAGGAAACCAGCCAGAGACATAATAGACATGCGAAGCTTGAAGAATGTGTCCAACAACAGTCAACTTCCTAGTAGAGGGGAGGTCCTTATGATGCTAGACGTGCAACTTGCTCCGAAGTCTTTGAAGACACCAATCCCACATAGCTACAGGGGACAAACCAACCCCCAAAGGGATACCCAGATAACTCTCAAAGACCTTGGGCCAGATATGAGTCTAAGATGCAAGAATCCGCTCCATTGATGCATCCCACCCAACCAACCAATAGTCTATATTATGGGCATTGAACACAGAACCTGAAACTATGGAAAATGTGTCCAAGCAAGTAATGGCACCACCAATTGATCCTCACTTAACACACATGAGGAGAAGAGAATCATTAGCAAAGTGGTTGTTAATCATCCCAAAACCATCCACTAGCTGAATGCCCTAAATCTTCCCTACAATACAAGCAAACTCTAACAAGTAGCCCTGAGCATCAACTGTCTACACATACAGATAAGGAACCAAGGGACACCCTTGACAAATGGTCTAATGCAGTAGAATCCACAGGGACAAGACATTATTGACTAAGACAAAGGTAGAAGCATTGGTGAAGAGGGTATTCACCATAGCAACACAAGACAGGCCAAAACCTAGGCAAGTCAACATCTCTGAGATGAATGACTAGTCCACTCAATCATAAGCTCTATCAAAGTCAATTTTGAGGACAAGGGACTGTTAGCCAGTCTCACAGGCCCACTCCATAGCCTCCCATGCTAAAACTATGGTGTCAAGGATAAATCTCCCCTAAACAAAACTAGTCTACTCCTTATGCACCACATACCGTGCAACTGAATGGATCCGCAAAGCCAATGCCTTGGTCATGATTTTATAAGCAACTATAAGCAAAGTAATAGGTCACCATCCCCCAATAGAGCCCCTCGATGCATTCTTTGGAATAAGCTTGATCAACCCCTGATTAAGGAACTCTGATAGTCTACCTAAGACAAAGACTTCAAAGGCCAACCAACAAAAATCATCACCAATGGTATCCGACATAGCCTTCTAAAATTCACAAGGAAGGCCATCCATACTCAACGACTTGCCATTATGCATGGAAGTCGAAGCATCAAACAACTCCTCCTGCAAAAAGTCCCTATCCAACCTATCTCGATCAACACTGGAGACTTTGTGGAGAACAACCCTGCAACATGCATCTCTAGCAACCATCACCCCATCTATCAAAGAATAAGGAGCAAAAATGTTCTGAAAATGGAATTAAACATACCTCTAACCTTATAAGGGTACTTTGCAAGAGAGCTATCTACCCTATGAAGACCAAGCACCTTGTCAATGACCACCTTTCGCTTGAGGAAGTCAAAGTAGAATTTGGACCCTTCAACCCTCTCCTAAATCCAATAAAGACGGGAATGGACCTTGGCACCCCTGGCAATATAATCCTGACCTCTGCGCACTACCATCTCCAACCTTCCAACCTCCTAAAGAGTAACATTATGAAGATCCTTCTCTAGAAAGATGCGAACCTCCTCAAGCATAAGCCAAGTTGTTGGCAACTCTTTTCCCAGCTTGTGAGCCATCATTCACCCTCAACCACTCATAAAATTAATAGTGCAACAAACTGCAACCTCCCACCAAAGAATCCATCCCTAAACTTCCATTAGCCTAGGGGAATGGGTCCAAAATCTTTGCATGAGGACGTGGAATCTGCTGACTCCAAATGGGAAACATTCAGCTTGAACAATGGAGGTGAATCAACTGCATGACCGAAATAAATCACAATCTAAATTGGAAGGTGATATGCACCTATCACATCATCAACACATCCATGGGACGAAGTCTCCCTGAGAAAGACATATCCTCCCAAGGTCTATAGAAGAATCAGTCCAATATAGCCTGCACACAATCATGCCCCTATCTATAGTTAGTCCAAGTGAACCAACTACCATAGTAGAGCCCCTTTTTCTTCCAATTGGGATCAAATATCTGAAGTGAGTCCTTACAACAATACCACACTTACTTCTCTATTCTACTAATTACCATGCCTGTTCTGCCACATCTGTCACCCTCCCACTCCACCATGTTAATGTCTCCGCCAACAATCCACTCCATAGTTGAGAGAGAGGAATCCATCCAATCCCAAAGTCTACTACACTATGTGCCAAGATAGGAGTGTAGACCACACACAATCCGATCAACCAATCCTGGATCAAAAGAGTGACCCAAACACACCAATCCTTTGGATCCAAACCAGAAGCTACAACAATATTTTGCAAATAGGATGAAAGAGCCACCAACCTATATATATATATATATATATATAGAGAGAGAGAGAGAGAGAGAGAGGTGGTCATTTTCCACCATTATCATACACTTCTCTCTAATCATAAAAGCACTTTTCTTCTCTACAATTGCAGAAATTCAGTCATAAATACAAGCATTATTGGTATTTTGGTAATTTGGGTTATATAGCATACCACATACCAGGTTCTCTCTTCACTTCAGCCATACTACATAACTACTACTAACATGGTTTTTGTGTTTCCCTACTACATTGTACTTCTAAGGGGACTAGCCATGTTTCTTGATGGAGAGTCCACCCACATTATTATTAAGGCCACTGCACTAAAAAAATTCATTTAATTCCAAGGTACACTATTTATCATATTCTATACTTGGAACTTAAGATTGCCTTGTACTTTCTTTACTAGTATGAGATGCTTCTATTGAAATTTAGCATTATGTGCCCTGGTTCAAACCTTCGAAAATTGGCGATCATAAGCTTGTACTAGCTCTTTCCTACTCTGATGTGTATTTATCCAACAATGTTGAATGAATCATTATCTAGGAGGTAACTCTCAATGGGATTGACACTCAAAATATATTGATTGAAAGAAACAGCTGAGAGGCAACTCCCAAGGGGATTGATGCTCAAAATACATCCATTAAATGTTTCAGTATTAAGGATTGACACATATTTATGATATATTCACTTTTCACTTTTCTTAACTATAAATATGGGTGATGATAAACATGCAATTTGGTGGAACCATAGATTAGTGAGTTCGATATTGGGACCATGCATGACCTTTGTCACGTGGAAAGGCAATGAATGTGAAATGGGCCTCAGTGTTTTAAAAACCGGTCGAACCGGAACCGGGATCGGCCAGTTTGACCGGTTTGATGGTCGACCGGTTCAAACTGGCCAATACACCGAACTGGTCAACCGGTTTATGACCAAACCGGTCGGTTTTTTATCAAATCGGCCGGTTTATGATCAAACCGGCCGGTTTGGTCATAAACCCGCTGGTTTGGTCCCTAAAACTGAAAACCCCCTAAAACCTAAAACCTAAGTAACAAACAAGTACTTGGCTCATGTTTTCTCATGCAAGTTGGAGTTGTAAGGTGTTTTGTTGTGCAGCTGAGGGTTATTTTGCCTTATTAATGCTATTTAAAGAGGTCCCCACCCCCTCCATTTCACCCACCCTAGTAATTAATGATAATGTTAAATTCTTAAAAGTGGCATTCTTCTTTATCTTTCATTTTCATCATTTTACTTAAATTTTTAACATTACCATTAATTGTTTCAGGATGTTTGAGAGTGGTTCCAACCTCATTGGACTTCATATGGAGAAAGTAGAATTTTAGGTCCCATTCAAAATTCAGCAGACTTAACAATTTTCAGGATTTCAATATTGGCAAGATTGCAATGTTTCAACTGAATTCTATCATGTATGAGGGTATGGAACTGACATTTAATCAAGAGAACCAAGCCCTTTATGTACCTCGATGTTGGTGGCATTGATTGTTGAACTCTTTTGTCACGACCCCAGTAAAAATGAACCCTGCACTCAAGTATAAACTCTTCCATTGAACCCTTCTCTTTGTCGTCGTGTTGGGTGACTTAGTAGTGTATGTGCACACCAACCTTCATCTTATATACAACCAGAGAGAAGAGTGGTTGAAGGGAAAGACAGAAGTGGGATGTGTTTTCTAATGACAAGGGTTTGAACAACAGTGTTGAGTTGGCTTTAGCCAACTTGGATCTTAATGAACTAGTGCTAGAGCCGATCACTTTTGATGATGGTGATCCTCTTGAGGGGTCATCCTCCAGAGTCCACATCAAAAAATGCACGAATTGCATTGGATATAGGGGAGGAGGAGGAGAGAGCAGTGGTAGTGACGTCAATCTTGATGATTATGACATGGAGGACTACTGACAGTCACGACTCATGAGCTATGAGATTCTTCCATCTACGGTTCTAGTATCTACTCTATGGCTATTTTGTATTTTTCATTGGCATTCCCACCTATAGTATCAGTGACTCTAACTTAGTATGTTATTTGATGTTGTAGAGGCCATTTAGAGCCTCCTTGATTATGTATTTATGTCCCAATCTCTAGATATGTATTGCACTTGGTGTTGTTTTGATATATTCATGAGCATACTTTGGATATGTTGTCTCTAATTGTCTCTAATGCTTTGAAAACATGATTTAAAATCTTAAAAATATATTTTTTTCGTTAAAATTTAAATATTTTTTATATTTTTTAAAAAACCGGTTCGACTGGTTCATTACCGGTTTCGGTTTTTAAAACTATGAGGCTAACTATATGTGACTTTTGCCACATGGCAGGTTTGGTGTTGGGCATGTTTTATGCCCTTGCTCGAGGTACCTGGTCTAATGGATATATCACAAATTTCACATAGAACTGTTGAAACCTAATCCGTTAGGGTTACGAACTTCACTGAATGTGACGAGTCAAGTTTGTGTGACGGTTGTCGAGAGTCCAAAAGACCTTGGAATACGAATCTAATGGTCATAATCATGTATATATATATGCGTGTATCATATCATTAATGAAAGTAACTCACGTTTATCTTTATTTGCGTGTGTTCCAACAGTGGTATCGGAGCCTATAGTTTTAAGGCCTGCATTATGCTATGGTAGTTTTTCCCTAGCCCAGTGTCAGTCTGGTTTATTCCCTTGGCGTTTTTCCTTCCAGTCTGCAAGTCTGTCCATGTGCCCGCAGTTCTGTTTATTCCGTCAAGTCGACGTTTCTATTGATATTCCTCTACCAGAAACGTTTCTCTGTGCCCCTGCAAGTCTGCCATCATTCGTGCCTCCCTTCCCTCTCACGCAGCCTGTGAGTGTTATTCCTTCTTCCCGAAGAAGACGCGACACCTCTGCACTCACGTTCAAGTTGTCAGAAAATTTGAAACCGTCGTCCGTTGGGGTTTCAACCGAAGATTTTTTTCCATGGATTTTCATGGGTTCAATAACAATAACACAGATTGATTAGACCCGCCTCTCTGCTCATACCATTCCCAACGGCAACATTACTGAACAACCCGACTATTCTGCCAAGTCGTCATTCCCAGTCTAATCCATTCTCCCTCGTCATTTCCAATCAAATCCATTCTCAAAAGTCGATAATCGGTTGTTCCATTCTCCCTCCGTAGCTACAGTTCGAGGCTTACCATTCACCAGTCGTGGGATTTTCACTGTTAACCCAGTTTTCGATTCCCTCGGTGGTCAAGATCTTCTTACGAGATTGACTTGTCCAGGCAATACATTTCACTGTTAGATGTTCTTGCTCGATGGGGTTTTTCACTTACATTTTCGGGGTTCAACTCTCTAATCTGTTACCACCTTCAATGAGAGTAAGAGAAACCACAACTAAGGTTTTTTGCCATAGTGGTTTTTGCTCGTTATCAATGGCAGACGAGGATCTTGATATGTCCGATGTAGAAAATGAACCAAGTGAAGAATAGATCTCCACGACCAACTTTTGCATGGCTAAAGTGTGAAGGAATTCTTTGAGACTTGAAAGTGTTCATCTCGACGGTTATTGACCTCCCCTCAGTCGGTTCCAGTTCGTTCACGCGACCTAATTTCCTCATGCAAAACCCTAGTGCGACCAGAACCGCAGCCCACCAAAGAACTCGACTATCGCAGTCCCGGTTAGAGAGTTAGGGAGTGCAGATGAGATTGGGGTTTTGGGTTTTCTCAAGCTCGAGCTTGGTGTCCCGCGGGTTCACATTGCCCTCATGCCTCTACCATCGCTACCTTTCTTCATGCCATCATTCGTCTGCTCGCACAATATCAGTTTCAGAGACAGTTTCAGCACCAGTTCAGTAAATAACAAATCGTGATTGTGCGAGGATCCTCGGCTAGAAATCACGTCGCGGTTCCGTTTCCATTAGATGAGACGACGGTTGTCATGACCGGTTTGGACTTGACTCGACTCTCACAGTCTCGGTTCGGACTCGACTCGATCTTTATCCAGGAAGTGCAAGAATAACTGAGAGGTTGTCAATGTAATATGAGAATCCATTTCCTTGGCTTATAAAATCAAGACGTGAAATCTCCAAAGCCAACCGTCCAAGTCCAACTAGGCGATCTGTATTCGACAGATTGAACATCGTGCCAGTCCAGCAGTTCCAAGATTGCCTAGCATAAGTACAATTTCGCTCTGCCCTTAGAGCCTCTATTCCTGGTGTATTGAATCGTTCATACACCATCTTCGCCTTCCTGGTATTTCTCAGGAAGCAGTGGACTGGAGAGATTTGTGGCTGATGATTGTGATCCACTTTAGTGGATAGACAAACGATGCTCAATGTATTTTCGACCTCATGCACAACTTTTAGATTCCCTTGTGAAGAGAGCCATTGTGATTAAACCCACAAGCAAACACTTTGCTTCTGCATTTTGGAGCTTGAAGATCATAGAGATGACAAACTCAAAGCATCGATCGCACATTCAACTCCGCAATCCACAATCAAGGTCACCTGCAAATAGTTTCTCTTTGTAGGTTTACTTGTATTTTTCTTGTAAGAGGGTGCATTTTCGGTAGAAGTCGACATCCTCCATTTGTTTTTTCATTTTTGCGTTTGATTGTTAAAGGGTGGAGTTGCAAGAAACCCTGTGACGTTTAATTTTGTCTATATGGCTTGAGTTGAGAAACTACTAGAGTTATTGAATACTCTAATCCTCTCTTCTATGGACAATACAATCACCATTGACAAAACCACTTTGCAGTCTATCGTAACATACGTGCAAGTTATGCAAGCCAAAGTAGCACTGTTGCAAACACAGACTCAATTTCTTCATGATGCACTTCAACAAAAGAATCTTCTACAACATTCTGAACTAGTCCTTGTTCAAAACCCTTTTTTTGAAGATGATGAAGATGATGATGTTGATTTAGACAAACAACCAGCGCAGGAGCCACTCAGTGATAACTCCAGATTCAAGTAGAGAGAAAGATCGGCTTCCTCTTTCCAAGCAGATCATCAAACCTTGGGAATAAATCATGCAGAACAAGCATAGAACAGGTACTGGATATGAAAAGGATGTCACCTTTCATATTCTTGATTACACCAAACCGATCAAGTTCTAGAGTGTTGGATTGCTACAAGAAAGTTCACATTGACCTGCTCTTGTTCAAGAGCAGATTCTCAAATGCCAAAGCGAGTTGGCCACGCGGACGATCAGTGCTTCGATCTTCATCCTTGCAAGCATTGCGAAAAGCACAATCATCATCCAAATAGATGTTCTAACCGTAAGAAACCTGCAAGAATAAAGAACCACTATGAGTGGATGACTTCTTGGCGATGATCATCAATAGCCAAGAAGATATCTCAATCATATTGAAGAATTTGCACTCAAGTATTGACACATCTTGCAGTGGATAGAGTTTCGTCTTCTCACCTTGTACCTGACAGGGGGGAGCAACATCAGTGATTGACAATCATGCTTTAAGTTTCGAAACCCTATCAGTGGAGCAGCAACAAGCGAGCGTGATTTGGTTTGTGGTTTTCCTTAAACCACCACACAACAGTTTGTGATTTTCTTTAAATCACCACTTAGTAGAAGACTTGTGTATTTTGCTAGACAACGGTTTGTGGTCTCCCTTAAACTTCCATCCACCAAGAAAATATGTCAGTCATACCAACGAATTCACTCTCAAGTATTGACGCATCTTGAAGAGAAAGGATTTGCATCTTCTCACCTTGTCCCTGACAGGGGGGAACAACATCAGTGATTGACAGTCAGGGTTCAAGTTTCGAAGCCTTATCAGTTGAGCAACAACAAGGGAGCATGATTTGGTTTGTGGTTTTCCTTAAACCACCACACAACGGTTTGTGATTTTCCTTAAATCACCACTTAGTAGATGACTTACAACTTCTGCTAGACAGGTTTGTGGTTTCCCTTAAACTTCCATTCGGTAGAAGACTTTTAGCTTCTTCTACATCACAGTTTATGGTCATCTTTAAACCAGCATTAAGAGCACTTCCAATTAGTAGAAGACATCAGCTTCCAACTTCCTCCTAAGTTAGGAAATGTTCCGAGAACCATTGAGCCTAGAGCAGGGTTCCAAAGTTTGTGGTCATCCTTAAACCATCAAATTGGTTTGTGGTCTTCCTTAAACCACTATCACCATTTAGTAGAAGACATCGACTTCTGCTAGCCATTCAGTTTGTGATCATCCTAAAACCACCAAATTCAAAGAGCACATTTAGCCGTCAACAACTGCACACTTCCAAATTTCAGCTACCCACTTTCAGATATCAACTCTCACATTGGACTTGTCGCTCACATACACCCCTTAGGATTAAGGGAGGGAATGTTGGAAACATAATTCGTTAGGGTTACAAACTTGACTGAATGTGAAGAATCAAGTTTGTGTAATGGTTGTCGGGAGTCCAAAAGACCTTGGAATACGAATCCAATGGTCATAATCATGTATATATGCATGTATCATATCATTAATGAAAGTAAGTCACGTTTATCTTTATTTGCGTGTGTTCCAACAAGTAGGTTGCAATGGATGTTAACTGCTTAACTTCTATATATACAAAGTTGTGGTTGTAGGGTAGAGGGAGACCAATCCATGATAGTGGTATTAGAGCAGGTTTAAAGTTCCCTCCCCACTTGCCCATTAGAAACCTGCAGGAAAACAAAATTGACCAGATCGCAAACTAATAACTAGCATAATCAATGGAAACCAATCTCAAACATTGACCCAAATAACTCATATTCTGGTAAAAAGAGAGAAAAGCACAAAATAAGACTACCTATATTCAAAGAAAAGAAAATACTACCACAAATGGTGAGTCAAAAAGTTCAGACATGCAGTGTTCCCCAGATTTTACGAAAAAGGGGGTGGATCTACCTTATGAGGATGATTTTGAATCCTACCTACCTACCTACTTAGCTACCTAGCTACCTATCTAGGTGATACTAGATAGACAAAGATTAAATCAAGAATTCATTTTTTGTTGATCATTTGGGTACTGTACCAGGGTGTGCAGTCCTATTGCTGAGGGGTAAGTTCACTCAGAAGATTGAAAATCTATTTTTCCTATTTGCTTGGGTTGGTGTTTATAGTCAATTTGCTAAAGCTTGGTATTAAGAAGTGATGGGGAAAGAATTCTGTCTAAAGTGTTGCAAGGCAAGGAAAGCCAATCATAGCTACTATTAATGATAGAAATATTTAGTCAATAACTCGTAACAAGGTCACCATGCAGTCAAGGGATCGCTAGGGTAAGCTAGAGGAGAGGTTTCTTACCACAATGAATGCTAATCTATGGGTGGGTTGCAAGGATGAAAAGATCTCTGACAGGTTGTGAAAAAATCATGATGTGTGTGAAGGTCGTGTTTGGGAATTAGAAGATGGAAGATTTGTCTCTCCGAAAGGTGGAGTGTTTCATTGGGTATTGCTCTCAATGGAGTGTGCCAGAACTGCTCTATTAAAGGTGTTCAAGATCTTGAAAGATCTTACTTGAGCTCTGCTCAGATTAGGACTTGTTGGACTATACATTGTTGGATCTGGGACACCCCCTAATTAGTAGAAGAGTTGATGATATAAATATCTAGTCAAGAACTCGTAACAAGGTCACCATGCAGTGAAGGGATCACTAGTGTAAGCTAGAGGAGATGTTTCTCACCGCAGTGAATGCCAATCTGTGGGTGGGTTGCTAGGATGAAAATATCTCTGACAGGTTGTGAAAAGATCATGATGTTTGTGAAGGTTGTGTTTGGGAATTAGAAGATGTAAGATTTGTCTCACTGAAAGGTGGAATGTTTCATTGGTATTTCTCTTCATGAAGTGTGTCAGAGCTGCTTTATGAAAGGCGTTCAAGATATTGAAAGGTCTTATTTGATCTCTGTTCATATTAGGACTTGTTAGACTATATATTGTTGGATCTGGGACACCCCCTAATTGGTAGAAGAACTAATGATAGAAATATCTAGTGAAGAAATCATAACAAGGTCATGATGCAGTCAAGGGATCACTAGGGTAAGCTAGAGGAGAGGTTTTTCACTGCAATGAATGCTGATCTATGGATGGGTTGCTAGGATGAAAAGATCTCTGACAGGCTGTGAAAAGATCACAATGTGTATGAGGGTTGTATTTTGGAATTAGAAGATGGAAAATTGTCCCGCCTAAAGGTGGAGTGTGCTGGAGCTGCTTTATGAAAGGTGTTCAAGATCTTGAAAGGTCTTACTTGAGCTCTGCTCAGATGGGGACTTGTTGGACTATACATTGTTGGATCTTGGACACTCTCTAATTGGTAGAAGAGCTATGACAAGCAGGGTGAAGGTTGGGCCAAAGATCCAGTCATTAACTTCATTCACTAGTTGCAAGCATCACTGAACTTACTCAATCTTTGCTTGGGTTGGTTGATTGAGCTTCCTCCACAATTGTTTGGTGATAATTGAGTTCCAAAGTTCAGACACTTGGTCTAGCATTATTCAATGAACTCGTTGTCATTGGTGTGCACATATGTCAATTGAATGTATAGAAAGATGCAACTTTATAGTGAGAGTGAGTCTAGTATGTGTGACAGATGATTGGATGGGGTTGGAACGGGAATAGATTGAACTAAGTGCTGGTCTAAACTGACTTAATAAATGTAAGTTGCCCTATTTATCGGCTAAATTTTTGACAAGACAGATGATTGGATGAGGTTGGAACGGGAATAGATTGAACTAAGTGCTGGTCTAAACTGACTTAATAAATGTAAGTTGCCCTATTTATCGGCTAATTTTTTGACAATGTGCAGCTGAGCTGAGATGTTGTCCTCCCTAACACAATTTAGCCAATGTGCAGCTGAGATGTTGTCCTCCCTAATACAGATGGACATTGATGGTTTTTAGTTTTTACTGCAGAAAGTAATGATACTTTTGGCCCTAAAATAGAGAATTATCACTCCCAAACCCAGCCACTGTACTTCCATTTTAGGTTGCCGCATTAACACCATCATAAAACCAACATTTAACATTGTAATATGCCCCCAAAATTAGTCATAAAGAATTGTTACTGGTATCTGGCAATAAGAGCTGCTACTTTTAATAAACAGGATATTGCACTTCATCAGTCAAAACAAACTATTAATGTTCATAAATGCTAAGAAAACAACAAACATAAGGGCCACAAGATTATAGAGGATTGTCATACATATTCCACAAGAATGATGCCAAGAATACACATGCATATGAAAAGAAACCATTGTAATAAATGAGCATGTTATTGCTATACATGCCAATAACTTCTCCTTCATAGAACATTAAATGCTCTCTTTTTGCATGAGAATAGAATGGTACTAAAATGAAGAGAAAAAGAGGAACTACTATTTACAGTTTTCTTGTAGCATCTTAGACTAGTCTTTCATCCAACATCTAAGAATCTTAGTTAACACCTGCTATGTTCCTCATGGTGACCCCTTTCTTACAGAAGGGGGATCCGTTGACTCTGATAGAGACTTGGACTTAGTAACCAAGTGGCTCCTAACACTAGCACAGGAGCATATCCAATTAGAGTAACCTATTTCTTCTTTATTAAATACCTAACTAAAACACCACTATCTCACAATGTTATAGTCCAACCAAGGTCACCATGGTCCATGGATGCAGGTGCGGGTTCAGGTATACATATGCCATTTGGGGACACCATTTTCAAAATCAGGGTTCATCAGGGTCTAGGAGAGTATCCCATTTTAGATACATATATGTATGTATAAATAAAATCTAAAATTGGTTTCTGGTTCTAAGACAGGTTTCTTATTTTGGAAACCAGCCCAGGACACCAAAATCTGCAGTAGGGATGTTTCTCACAGTCCCAGATCCTGGCTGCTGGAAACTAGCCCAACCCCTAAACTAACCATATACTAGTCCAAATGGAAACCTAAAATCATAAACATTTTTGGCATTTCAAACTTACAACAGTGAAGCTGCACAGTATGAACTAAAACTCAATAGCAAAATAGTCTCAAGAGGATCACAATTACCTTGGTTTTCAGATCATCAAACTCAAAATAGTGAAGCATAGGAGATCAATGAATTTATCAGAGAAGGACAATATTGTCTTAGAACAAGGTAACCATTTCTGCTTTTGCAGGTTTTGTTAGGGAGGGAAACATTTTTTTACATAGGCAGTGAACAGCAAAAATTTTGTTTGTTTTCAGAAAACATTGAGCAGCAAAAAAAATTCTTGGTTTTCAGAGGTCAGTGAAGTGAAAAATCATAGATCTGTTGGTTTTTCAAGGATAGTTAGCAGTGAGAGGACATCGAGGATCTGGTTTTTTGCAGTGAGCAGTAAGAACTTGGAATTCTGAAAAGGTCATTGAAAAAACTGTCTGTGAAGAAAGTTGAAATCAGGAATATAATATGACACAATCCTCTGAAACTGCAAAACATCTCGATCTAATACAGCAGCTCCAAATCCATTTTTATCTGTTAGAAAACTAGACACAAAAATAGCATGGACGAGATATGGTACCTTAAAGCCAAAAATGCAATGGGCACCACAGTCACAAAAGTACCTTTTGTGACATGCTTTTTCATGGCAGTGATGCAAGAGTGAAAGGCCATTTGCAATCCGAAAAAGCGAATTGAATCAGATTGTATGAAGGTTCAAAAGGACAAGAAGTTTGAAATTGTAGGCTATATCATGATTCATGAAAGTTTGCCAATTTGACAAGTCACCATGAAGCTACAATACTTGATGAAGCTTTAATATTGGGAATACCCGATGAAGTGTCAACTATTATATACTCATACTGTCTATCCATGGAATAGATAGTTGAATTTACATATACATCCCTACTGATATGAATTGATTCATATATCTACATCTATGATCAGAGAAATGGAATACATGGATCAATGTCATTGAAACAGATGCATCTCGATATATATCTGTGTATTATTGAACAATTCATTAAATTACTACTACTTTTTCTTAATTTTTAACCTATAAACCGAAGCTATTAAAATATATATAAAGTGTTGATTAACACCTTATTCCTAAAAACTATGTTTCAAAATGTTCTTGAGACTCTGGTTAGATTAAACAATAACATTATTAATATCAAACTAAAGCTATACATATATATATCAAATGTATATTTAGAAAGATATCTATATGGGTATAGATATGGAATCTAGATTCTAGATAACACAGTGCCCGACCCTAATGGAGACAATAGATTATCCCATACCTGGATGGCTGTCTCAGAACTGTCTGTTTGCTGCATTTTGCCACATATGTATCCCATTGCAAGTAAGGGGACGTGGGCACCGTGCATCCCTCAGCCTGATCTGTATGGAAAAGCTAGCTGAATTTCGTAACTGTACTCTGCACATCTACATTTATGAAGCTGAGTTAGAAGGTGAAGTAGGTATGCGACATGGAGAAATGCTTAAGCCATAGTCCCCGCATTCCTGTGTCTATTTAGGTTTGCAATAATCATTGTTACTTGAAGGAATATTTATATCAATAAATTATTCACGTTTCTTAGAAATTCTATCCTCCAGCTTCAAAGTGAGGCAAAACGATTATATACTAGTTTGTTTTTGCATTGCAAAGTAAAAAGGGGATGGTTAACATCATAAAAACTATTGCAGGATGCCAACAGTTACCAGTAAAACAATAACTGAAAATTCACATAACCAACTCACACATTCAGTTAATAGCAGAGACTTGGGATAAAATGTCCGGCCTTACAGAGATGTAACATGCTTAAATTCCATCAAGGCTAAGCTTTGATCGTCCTATGGTACAGTTGCTCGAGTGAAAATTTTCACAGGACGATAGTCATCATAACTGTATATCCGCTTTCTACATTCTTGCCCCTGCTTTAGTCAGGCTATTACTAGGAGACCGAGTTGTTGATTTTGAGGAAGTTTGGCAATCTTGACTACTATGAAGGAAATTACGATGTCACTGAATTTTACTACTATGAAGTTCTGTGTTAAGAGATTCGAGGGGAACCCTGTGGCTCCAATAAATCAACATAGTTAGGGAGAATCAAATGTCGCATGGATATATAATTATATTAGCAAAATGCAGAAAAGAGTAATGCGTTTTAAGAGCTTGTCTACTCTGATGAGATATGGCATTCCAAACACTTAGTCTCTCATCGTTCGGAGAACTTGCTATGTCAACAGTGTGCATATACGTCAATGGAATGTATAGCAAAATGCAAGTTCATAGTGCAGGTCAGTCTATTATGACTGACAGTTTACTGTGTTGGATAGGAACTAGGGATGGATTGAACTAAATGCTGGTCTAAAGTTCTCTAAACAACCCCTTTATAAATGTGGATTGCCCTCTTTAATGGCCAAATTTTTGACAATGTGAAGCCAAGATGTTGTCCTCGACTCCTCCCTAACACATGAATATTGTTGGTTTTTCATACAGAAAGTAATAATGTTTGTCTACTCTGTAGAGCTTTTGATTTCTTTTTCCACCTGTTTTTCATTCAATTCATGACTGGTATCTGAATTATTTTATCAAATGACAAAATGCATTGTTACCCATGGGTTTAGCGAATGTGACGGACATAAATCACCACAAGATTACTATATTGATTATCTAAAACCACCCTAATTTCATTCACAATTTTTGTGGGTGTTCAAAACTTCAATGGTCACTAGTTCAATCCCCATGGGATCCACAGACACCATGAACTGGAGCCATATCAGGTCCAGTGAACTGGGGCCTCAATCACCTATGAACCTCAGTGTACGATGGTTACATTTTTTATCCTTAATAAAAATTACTCATCCAAGTCTCTTGTTTACTGATAGGATTATACTAAAGACCTTTAGCATTTAGTCTATTTCTCAAAAATGGTATTGAATGAACTTCTCTTCAGCTGTTATCTATTATTATCTACTGTTCTCTGGAGCCCTAACACGCAATTGTTAAAATCGATTGTGCAGTGCCATGACAAAACAAAAGGAGGAGCAAGCAACAGCCCGGAAGGGCATCAGAGACATGAATGAAATAATGAACGACACGGAGGCACTGAAGAGAAAAAACTCTATGATGGAAGAAGAACTGAGAGAGATGCAGGAACGGTATTCTCAGATAAGTCTCAAGTTTGCAGAAGTAGAAGGGGAGAGACAGCAGCTCGTTATGACCATCAGGAACCTCAGGAGTGCCAAAAAAAATTAGAGCCGCCTCACATACTGCTGTTTTTAATGAATTTAGCGAATGCAGATTGCTGTAAACGAATATCATGTAGACGAAATTTTACTTTCATTTTTTCTATAGCCAATAGTAAAGTACATACATACCTGGAGGTCGTTTATGGAATCTCCACTCCGTTGGAGAAAGCAGAGAATATACAGTGAAAATTTATTGTATTCGTTATGAAGAGTTATGAAAGTGTGCTCTTCTCGGTTTTGCATTGGCCGACTTATTCTTCTTCCCGTGTCAAAGTCTATATTTCCAACCAACGATGTATCGATATTTCGTCTGGTTGTTTATATATATTGTATTTGGGGATTAAAATACACAAATTTAACTGGGAAAGCTCTGAATTTACAGATTTAGTATCTCGTGTGGTCTCAGAAACATGTACTAGCATTCTAATCACATGCAACCCCCTACCAAATGCCACTCCCTATATTGGGTACAAGTCGACAAAACTATACTAAATTTGCTGGTAGGGTCCAAGGCTCATACACGTGGTTTAACTCCTTAAAACTAAACTAGCTGAAACATGTATCTTGCCTAACTGTCCATCATCCAGTTTTTGCATGAATTGCAAATCTATGCTCAAAAACGTCTACATTGGATTCTAACTAAAATTATTGCATCCACTACAAATTTGACTTGTGATCATTTATCCAATGTACTATATAAATTTTATTCATCCAGAATTATCTCAGAATTAGTTGGTATTTATCTTTCACAGCATGGTAAAAGAGTTTATATATCAAAAAAGTAACGGGAATTTTTTTTTCAAAATGGAAGTAAAAAGTATTTTTTAAAAACATTTATCAAAATTAATGGACAAAGTTTATATCTCATAGGGCACTATGATTTCAATCCCATTTTATCTTGTTTCTTAAAATTTAAAAATTATATTTATTACAATTGATTTTATAAATACAAATTTTATTTATTAAAATTAGTTCTATAAATACACATATATACTGGAATAAATATATATAATTTAATGTAAATCTATTTTACATCAATATTAATAATAAAAATATTTTACATCAATATTAATAATAAAAATATTTGTAATAATAATAATGTAAATCTATTTTACAACAATATTAATAATAAAAATATTTGTAATAATTATATGAACTTTTTTTTTTTAATTTAAACAAAATTATTTCGTTTAAGAAAAAATTATTATTAAGTTTCTTAATAAATTCAACATATAGTTTTTTTTTATCTTTTCCATATAGATGTTTTTTATATCAATCTTTCAATATGAAATGGTGTGATTGAACAGAATTTTCTCCTTTGGGGTTTCTTGACTGTAAATTCTTGGTGTCCCTTGCTTCATATATGTTTATGTATATTTGTGATTGGTTATTACAATTAACACTTTCTTCACATTACAAGAATCTTTATTTATATCTATTCATTACTAACTAATCATTGGGGGGAAACACCCATATCAATCAACTTGGTTGGTATTTACTTGTACTTTTTCAATGACTAAATTACTTACTTGATTACAACTATTACTTTAAAATGTAAAGTTTGGGTTTAAAACACTTAATTTTGTTTAAAAAAAATAAATATGTTGGCTTAACTACACTCTCAGAAATCAACCAACTTGAAGCTTCGGAATTGGATGAACTATTGTTGGAATAGGCCTTTTTGGGCTTCTCACCATTGTCACGGAAGTGGAGG
>JASDQU010102701.1:250412-269909 GCA_032191745.1 Picea mariana
GACAGGTGATTTTGGTAACTGTGTTTTTGGTAATTATATTTCTTTTACCCTAACCCTTGCCTAAAGGTATAAATAAGAACCCCTCCCCCTTCACTTAGTCTCATTCATTCCTTCCTCCTCAAAGAAGTGGCGGATTGCTCCTTTGTGACAGTGTGCGGCCTCCTTTGTGACAGTGTGAGGCCTCCTTGTGATAGTGCTCAGCCTCCTTATGATAGCAGCTCGGCCTCCCTTTGTGACAGATCAATCTCTTCTTTTTGCTGCCAGGTCCTTGCTTGATTTGCTTGATGCTGTGTGGGTGTTGAGGGTGTCTAATCCTCTGCTGGTGCTGTTATTGCTGCCCTCTTTGATTGTTACCAGCCGGCCCCCTCCTTCTACCAGTGATACCTTCCTTGAAGCCTGCTGTCCCCTTATTTAGGACAGATCTGGGATCTTGAAGGCGACGGCATCTTAGAGGGGTGGCTGGACCTTCATTACAGGCAGCCGCCCCTCCTTCTGGCAAAGTTTTTGTGTGAGGGTTTGTTACTGTGTGGAGTTTTGGGTGTGAGGGTTTCATGGTTGTTTGACAGTCCAATACTTCTATTGACAGAGATTTGACCCTTGAAGCAGATCCATGACACATAGACTTATCTGAGCATACTTCAGTGGCTTATTATCTCTCAGGTGTGCTATGCTCTTCTTCTTCTTACAGAGGTAAGATTATCAAGAGGTAAATTACTTACAGTTCAGATCTATAGTTTGCTCATGCTCAGAATTGTTTATTTAGCCTAGATCTATCTACTGTGCATGTTCAGTTTTATACCTACTGTTTAGATTTGTTTTAGAAACTTTTCTACTGTTTAGATACAAAATAGAATTGTGTCATGGTATAGATCTGTCTTCTGCACTTGTTCTGGTTCAGATATGATTACCTTACTCACTCAGAAACTGTTTATGGTTTGGATCTAACTACTGTTTATGATCAGAAGTAAATTCTAGTTCAGATCTGAATATTTTGATCACTCAGAAATTGTCTATGGTTCAGATCTATATTGCTGTTCATGTTCAGATTTAATTTTCAGATCTAACTATCTAGCATACTCAGAATTTTTTGAAGTGGGGACCTGTGTGTTTATGCTGAATTTGTTTACAGAAATTTTTTGAAAAGTAGATTCTTGTCTTCTTTACCTATTTCTAACAGTTATCTAATTAAACTTAGATACTCCTTGGAGCCAAGGCGGATATGCTATACGTTCTTGATTATGTAGGAAGGAAGTCTTAGTATGCCTGCCATTTTGGCTCGACTGTGTAATATATGGCCTCTTCAACAAAAAGGGGAAATATACCTTTAACTGTTTTTCTTACATCTTCTAGGACTTACAGAATTTACTAGGATTGGTAATTAAGGTTGTTTTGTAAACGAATTGTATTTAACGTTTTATTTATTTCAGTAACTGTTCCTCCATATTGGTTTTATAGAGAACTAGGATCTCAAATAATTTTTGTGTATGCTGTGATTGTTGGTGTTAATTGCACATGATATCCTTGCAGTCTCAAAATGGTGGCAAGAACAGGTGATCCTCCTAGAGGCAGTGCTGCAGCTGCTGGCCTGCGGCGAAGGAGAATGTCAGGAGCTGGAGCTGGAGCTGGCAGTAGCAGTGGAAGCAATATGCTGAGATTTTATACTGATGATGCTCCAGGACTTAAAATCACACCAACTGTGGTATTAGTGATGAGCCTTGGGTTCATTGGCTTTGTGACTACCTTGCATGTAATTGGTAAATTATACCATTATAGGGCTGGAGTATGATTATATTTGACAATAAAGATCAGAGTAACAATAAAGATCAGAGTAACAAATGTACTCTTTTGATAAATAAACCTTTGTTTTTAATTTAACTATGAGTTACAACTTTTTTCCTGCAGAACTATGAGTTGCAACTTATGTTCCACAAAGTGGGCTTTGAGATGTTTTTCTACCATCCAAATTTGTATAGATAATTTATTTGAAAAATCTGATGTCCACTAACAGCCTTTTCTGAAATACGTTGCAAGTAAATGTTATCACTATTATGAGATGTTCTGGCATGTTTTTGCCAAACTATACACACGCAACAGAGTAGTTATTTTTGTTATTTATTCTTCAATTCTAGTGCGTAAATAAATACTGATGATATTTCATGTTTATACTATTAACCAAGTGGGTAAATTCTGTTGATATTCATTTTTTAAACTTCTGTTTCACCTCCTTGTAATATTATGATCATTGTTTACATGTATATTATGATTATTGTTTATTTGTAGGCTGTTTTGAAATTCTATGGCCAGCTTTTGACAGTAACATGCACTCTATGGATTGATTTTCTTTATGTGAAGATGTTCTAGCGCAATCAGTGATCAGTATATTCACTTGACTTTCGTGGAATTGATGTATGAATTATGTTATGCTCCCTGTAGCCACATCTTGCTACATACAGTAAGTATTATGCCAAATTGTTTGTTGATCAATTTCTGGTTGTATTCTTATTGTTGGTACTTCGACCTGTTGGCATGTTTACAAGAAGAGCGTGCTTGTCATTGATGGCAAGAACAACAACACCGATGGCATGTCTACAGGCAAGAACAGTAGCAACGATAGCATGCATACAGTTATTGATGGCAAGAACAACAACGACGAAGGTATGGTTACAAGAAAGAATAGTAGCGACGTTGGCAGGTTTACAGTTGGGAGACAACAATGGAAAACAGCCAGGCAAGGAAGATCAGCAGCGATGATGGCATGGAAAGATCAGAAGCGTAACAATGAAGAGCAATGGTGATCGTTGGATCCCATTCAGAATTCCCGATGACCGTCAGATTTGAATCTAGACAAGAGGAGCGCAAAGATGGAGGATAGATCTCAGGCGTTAGATCCGAGCGCAAGGTTCGACCATCGTTGGATCCAGGAGAACCTGCACGTTCTTTAAAGTGCTAGGAGAAGCGGGCTTATAAAATTCCGAAAGCAGGAGGACCATCCATCTTCGGGCATGACATGTGGTCACAGATCGACATTTCGCTGACTAGAAAGTCAAAGGAAGGAGGTGCTCTAATCTCTTGAAATTGCGAAATGCGAAACCACGATTTAATCTGAGTTGTTGATCAAAGGGAGATCGTGGACCGTTGATCTGACTCCATTTCGGAGTTTCGGATACCGGGAGTTGGAGGTGTCAAGGACACTCACGACAAGAATGATAAAATCGCGAAATGCGAAACGCCGAAATACCTTCAGATCATTTCGGGGTTCGTGACTTGGAGTGTCGAAACACTTAATCACAGAAATGCCGAAATGCTGAAATACCTTCAGATCATTTCGAGGTTCGTGACTTGGAGTGTCGAAACACTTCATCACAGAAATGCCGAAACGCCGAAATGCGAAACGCCGAAATACCTTCAGATCATTTCGGGGTTCGTGACTTGGAGTGTCGAAACACTTCATCACAGAAATGTCGAAACGCTGAAATACCTTCAGATCATTTCGGGGTTCATGACTTGGAGTGTCGAAACACTTCATCACAGAAATACCAAAACGCCGAAATGCGTTTTCGAATAAGGCTGTGGTCACATATGCGAAAGATGGAGGAAGGAGCTAGTGCAACCAAGCTCCATTTCATTGATCGCGACTTGGAGTGTCGAGACCCTTCATCATAGGAATGCTGAAATGCGAAATTGCAAAAGCGCTTTATGGATAAGCGCTTGGTCACTGCCGGTGGTCACATTGTCGAAGAGCTGTAGAGAAGAGCTCGAAGAGACAAGCTCCATTTCTGAGTTAGGGACATGGAGAGTTGAGACGACTCTTCACAGAATCCCCGAAACGCGAAATGCGTGTTCAGAATTGGCCCCTAGTCATAATCTATGGTCACATCGACGAAGGCTCAAGGAAGGAGCTAGCACGAAGCTAATCTCCATATCAGAGATCGCGACTTGGAGAGTCGAGATGCCTCACAACATGAATTGTCGAAATGCGAATCGCGAAAGTGCCTTCTGAACAGGCGTGTGGTCATCGCCTAAGGCCACATGTGAAAGGAAAGGTGAAAGGTGCCAAAGGCATAAGGCTCAAGAGGTTCACAGTGTAACTGCCAGAAACCACTGATTGTTTCCGCACAGAAAAATCAAAGAGGCCTCCGTGTGATTGCCAGAGGAGCTGAAGAGTCTCAAGGCATCTGCCAGTGGAATGAAGACTGTTCATAGAGGCGATTGACAGATGGAAGAGCGTTGAAGCCTGTAGCTGCAACAGAGAGGATGAGCTCGACTATGATAGAGAAGACGAAAAGTCTCGACTGCTAGACAGGCTAAGGAATCTCAGCATAACACCCAGTGATGATGAACGCATGGGTATAACCACTAGAAAAGCTAAGGAATTGCCATGATGATCAAGAAGAGGGCTCGACACAAGGAGAACATGCAGAACATAGAGAGTGTGTTGATGCTCGAGGGAGTGAAGCGGTGGCAATGTGGAGTGGCAGTGTATATCCCGATGTGGAGAACAATGGCGCGTGGAAGAGCATGCAGAAGCATTGCGCATATAGCATGCACAAGGTGCACAAAGACTATGAGAATGCAGAACAAAGAAGAGATGAGGGCAACTATTGAGAGTGATTCAAGCGTGTAGAAGGAGGCAGTGTGCAACAACTGAAATACACAGAAGACGAATGGTGCATTGAATGGACATGGCGCACAGAGCATAAAATGCAAAAGAACAGAAAGCGCAAGGCATGTGTGCAGGAAGACAGTGAGGCAGACATAGCAGGGCAATGTAGCAGAACAGTGATGAGACTGATAAGCCATTGATGAACATTATATCACTGTAATAAGTTTCAGTAGCAAAAATTGATATTTCAGGGTGGTTGGGAGGTGCTAGGGAGGACGATTGTCCTCAGAGGTTCAAGTGGGTGCTTGAACACAGGGAGTTGTAGCTTCCATCTGGTTGCAGCCAGAGAAACCAAGGTGGTAGGGTGGTGCAAGGGAGAACATTGGTTTTCTGATATACAGGTCGGTGCCTATGTAACTGGAAGTTGGTGCTGGAATTCTTAGAGAGTTGGTGCTTCCGTCTAGTGGGTGCTAGAGAAACCAAGGAGTCGGTGCTTCCTTCTAGTGGGTGCTAGAGAATCCAGAGAGTTTGTGCTCTTAGCAAGTTGCAGCTTGCAAAAGAGGTTGTAGCCTCACAATGAGTTGGAGCTTATAAGTATGATAATGTACAGAATGTAAAGATTACTTATCATACCAAGAAGAAGAGGTTTTTACCCTTTATGGGTTACCTCAGGAAATATCTGTCTCTGCATATTTCATATGTGTGACTGATGTCGAATGGTCTATTGCTTATCTCCCTGCATTATTGTGATTGTCATTGAGTGCTCTGTAAAGAGTTTAAAATAAGCATAATTGTTTAAGCACGGTAACAACTGATTCACCCCCCCCTCTCAGTTGTCCAACAGGACCATACATGGACAAGGAGCTTAAACTCTTCAATATGATGGTAAACTCTTATTCTCATGAATAAAGGAGGCAGTAAGCCATAAACCATAGCCTCATGATAATAGTTCAAGCTATTTAAATGGATAAAGGAGACATCAAACCATATCTGCAAAAGAAAAGGTTTATATCATAGGTTGCTTGTGAACCAAGCATGTTGGGATTGGCTTATCGTAAATCCAATCAACTCAATCAATTAATGTGGTTGCTTTGCTTTTTAGCTGTATTGAGAAAAAATGTTTTTTTACAATTAGGATGAGGGATACGTATAAAAAAAATAATGAAAAATAATAAACTAGCATGTCTATCTTCATTATCTTTACTCAAGAGAAATGTCATACCCAACGACCCTTTTTGTTTCCGTCTTTCATCATTTTTAGGTGAAAAATAACTGGCAATTTGACACACAGGGTGGGATTGTAGGCCCATTTACAATGACCAAATTTGCAGCCAAAGAACAAACGCTCAGGCACAACAGGTATGTTTTCTTTCTAGACAACAAGTTTCATTTCCATCCTGGGTTAGTTCTTCCGCAGCGTTCGTTCCTCTCACTATCGGAATAATATGACATGCAAACTCTCACTGTGATTCTTTTCTGATGAGCAGAGTCACATTTTGATTCTTTCAGACGCAACCAAGTAGGCTTGGCACAACCTGCGGTCAAAATTTTTCTTAGTGGTAATATTTCATCTTGGCATTTGTGGGTTCAGACTACAAAGCCCCCTTTACTTCATCTGTGTTAGCTTGATCTCCAGGGTTAGTTTATAAACCATTCACACAATTAATCTCATGAGCTGCCAGCTTTTTCTAGACTCTCCATAATTTTCCAACTCTTCAGTCAACTCACGGGAACCATCTCAACAGAAACACAGGCATAGCTCAGCTTACTAAGAAACAATTATTGAGCAGTAAACTTGCATCTTGGCAACCTGCGGATTATGGGTCTACACTACCTATCTGGCTTGCCAGTGGCTGTCAAACAGTATTTCTTAAAAATGTTGAGAGGCCATCTCATTTAGATGTTCTTCTATTTATCTAAGCATATTTGTCACTGCTTATTAACTATGCCCTCTTGGCTTCCTTACACTATTTCTACTTCTAGCATCTTCTTGCATCTGTTCCTCTTTCGTTCTCCCTCAGAATGGTTTGCCATTCCCTCTCTATGTTGCTTCATTACTCCATCGAGCACCTATTCCATGTACCAGCTGCAGTCTTGCTATATGCCCATCACGATCTAGCTTCCTCTTTGTCGGAAACATATTCAAATGTCTTCTCGCTGCTTTGTCTCTCATCACTTCCAAAGTCTCTTGTCTCAATAGGACTCTCATCTGGCTGCAAAACTCTCATATCTCATGCATCTCACACTTCCTCCTTATTGCAATCTTCAATATGCATATTTTGTGCCTCAAGGTTCCTTCTCAAGTCCCAAGCTTGAGATGTCTTCATTCTTCTTGCAAACCATTTCTTTTGATTTTGAATTCTGCCACCGAGAACTATCTAGGAATCTCTCAACAAGCAAGTGTCAACACTGACAGGTCCTTGGCACATACATTGAACTTGGATTGTAAACGCTCTCCACGCACTATCTTGTCTAGCCATGTTGATTCATACAAGTAAATGGCTAGACAACTCTATGACTAGCGACTTTCTTCTCGCTCTTTCTACATTCTTCTCTTTTGCAGATTTCTCTTTGCAGTTCCCCATTCATTTTCTTTATCTTGTGGCATCTCCTTGGCAACTCCCTTCTTTAAGATTGTTCGGCTGTCTTTATCCTTTTTGTCTTCTCCCAATGAATCAATACAGGTCATTCTCATGCATCTTCTTTTATCCTCAACATTCTTTTCCACTCTCAAAACTATACTCGTAGTCTCTCAAACACTCTTCTTCTCAGAAGTTCTATGACCGTGCATCTTCAAAATATTTTCAAGGACTCTAGTTCTCCCTGTTTTCAGACATAGTAGCATTTTCTCCTTGAGAAGAGGTCTCTATCTCTTCCTTGCACATTCAGGTTTTTAGGCTTCTTCTATTTCTCAGTGGCAATTCATTTTGGCAGTGCCTTCTCTTTTCTTCTTCGCTTTCTTCTCTTCTTTTCTGGTTTCTGCCCTCTCTGATGCCATTTGATGCAGATGTCATCGTAGGCTCCTCTACAATGACCAAATTTGCAGCAGAAGATTGAATTCTTGGGTACAATGAGCATTCTTTCTTTCTCAACAACAAGCTTCAATGTCATCCTGGAATAATTCTTCCCCAACGTTCATTTCTCTACTATCTGAATAATCTGACATGTAGACTCTCACATTCAGATTCTTTTACATATGCAACAAAACAAGCTTGGCACACCTATAAAAAATGTCTTAATGGTACTATTCATCCTGGGACTTGTCGGTCTAAATCCCAATTTACTTCTGAAGTGCTAATTTGATCTCACAAGGTTAGTTTATAGACCATTCACATAATGAATCTAAAATGGGAAGCTTTTTCTATACTCTCCAGGATTTTCCAAGTCTGCAGCAAAATCAGGTTAGTTTATAGACCATTCACACAATGAATCTAAAATGGGAAGCTTTTTCTATACTGTCCAGGATATTCCAAGTCAGCGGCAAAATCAGGGGAACCATCTAACGTAGGCATAACTCAGGCTGCCAATAAACAATCACTGGATAGTAAACTTCCAGCTTGGCGACCTGTGGGTTATAAACCCATAGTTCTTTACTTGATGCAAATCTTAGAGTCACTTTCAATAAACACACAAGTGCACAAACAACCATTCCAAGGATACATTCCCCTCCCCACGACATCCCTTCTCGTGTAACTTCCACCTTGGCGACCTGTGGGTTATGAACCCATAGTTCTTTCCTCGATGCACAAACAACCATTCCAAGGATACATTCCTCTCCCCACGATATCCCTTCTCGTATATGTAGCATTAAGAAAATTCTCTCTCTCATCCTACATTCTTACATCGTATATATCTTTATGTATGCATCACATGGGAATTCGTGAATCATTCACACAGATATCATAAATCAATATTTCAATTAATAGTTTTTTTTTAGATTCTTCAGGGTAGAAGGTAAGGTCAACGGCTCATGAGTAGATCATATATAGCTCATCAACAGTCAGCTCACTAAAAACAAACAGTCAGCTCCCTAAAACAAACATGTCACAAAGTGTGATTTGAACATAGGTGGAGAGGGTAACAACTTTCCCTCACAACCACTCAATCTACACCTACTGACCAGATTAACAGTGATTTCAATGGACCATACGTTCCTCACACTTATAACAGATATATATTTCAATGGACCATACATTCCTCACACTTGAACACATATATTTCAATGGACCATACATTCCTCACACTTGAACACAGATATAGTGGGAAAACAATTTGATGATCTATTGATTTAATCACATATACAAGCAAGGTTTGTGCAACAACACTCTCCTATCTACTGGAACCAACCTTTCTTATTGAAGCCATCTGTATCTAAAAAGCCTACACTACCTATCTGGCCAGCTAATGGCTCTCAAACACTGTCGTTCTCCAAACTGTCAAGAGTGCACATCTCATTTACATGTTCATCTATTTATTTCAGTGTTAACCAGTGTTTTAAAAACCGGTTGAATCGGACCCGGAACCGGTCGGTTTGACCGGTTTGATGGTCAACCGGTTCAAACCGGCCAATAAATCGAACTGATTGGCCGGTTTATGACCAAACCGGCCGGTTTATGATCAAACCGGCCGGTTTGGTCATAAACCAACCGGTTTGGTCCCTAAAACTGAAAACCCCCTAAAACCTAAAACCTAAGTAACAAACAAGTACTTGGCTCATGTTTTCTCATGCAAGTTGGAGTTGTAAGGTGTTTTGTTGTGCAGCTGAGGGTTATTTTTCCTTATTAATGCTATTTAAAGAGGTCCCCACCCCCTCAATTTCACCCACCCTAGTAATTAATGATAAAAGTGACATTCTTCTTTATCTTTCATTTTCATCCTTCTACTTAAATTTTTAACATTACCATTAATTGTTTCAGGATGTTTGAGAGTGGTTCCAACCTCATTGGACTTCATATGGAGAAAGTAGAATTTTAGGTCCCATTCAAAATTCAACAGACTTAACAGTTTTCAGGATTTCAAGATTGGCAAGATTGCAATGTTTCAATTGGATTCTATCATGTATGAGGGTATGGAACTGACATTTAATCAAGAGAACCAAACCCTTTATGTACCTCGATGTTGGCGGCATTTATTGTCGAACTCTTTTGTCATGACCCCAGTAAAAGTGTACCCTTCACTCAAGTATAAACTCTTCTATTGAACTCTTCTCTTTGTCGTCGTGTCGGGTGACTTAGTAGTGTATGTGCACACCAACCTTCGTCTTATATACAAACAGAAAGAAGAGTGGTTGAAGGGAAAGTCAAAGATGTGGGATGTGTTTTCTGATGATAAGGGTTTGAACAACAGTGTTGAGTTGGCATTAGCCAACTTGGATCTTAATGAACTAGTGCTAGAGCCGATCACTTTTGATGATGGTGATCCTCTTGAGGGATCATCCTCTAGATTCCACATCAAAAAATGCACGAATTGGATATAGGGGAGGAGGAGGAGGATGGAGGAGAGAGCAGTGGTAGTGATGTCAATCTTGATGATTATGACATGGAGGACTACTGATAGTCACGACTCATGAGCTATGAGATTCTTCCATCTACGGTTCTAGTATCTACCCTATGGCTATTTTGTATTTTTCATTGGCATTCCCACCTATAGTATCAGTGACTCTAACTTAGTATGTTATTTGATGTTGTAGAGGCCATTTAGAGCCTCCCTGATTATGTATTTATGTTCCGATCTCTAGATATGTATTGCACTTGGTGTTGTTTTGATATATTCATGAGCATACTTTGGATATGTTGTCTCTAATGCTTTGGAAACATGATTTAAAATCTTTAAAATATATATTTTTTCGTTAAAATTTAAATATTTTATGTATTTTTTAAAAAACCGGTTCATTGAAACCGGTTCGACCAGTTCATTACTGGTTCTGGTTCTGGTTCAAGTTGGACCCTCGACCGGTTCTGGTACTGGTTTCGGTTTTTAAAACTATGGTGTTAACCTCTAAATCTGCACCTCGAAAATCAAAATCTTAGATCAGATTTTACGAAGATTTTTCAGAGTTGTACTTGCCTGGAAGGTGAATGATGCTTTAGGGGCATGCATTCCAAGGAACTTTACTGCCCATTGATCTGCTGTCATTGGGAGTGATGCCATGTGGTAGCCCTGTCATCATTTTCCTTGTTTGGCCAAAACTTCATAAGGCCATATCTTCCTTATACAACGTCCGTTTGAGTCCGTTCAAGTGGCATTGAAAATATTGCCTTGAGCTCTATGCAATGGAGTCATTTCCATCACCATTCAAGACTATTAATTTTTGAGCATTCTTAGATCCACCTCGATCAAAGGGAAGGGAAAGGAAAACCAAGGGATTCTGATCCCTATTGTAGCTCAACACAAGCCCAAGCATGAAGGCCTAGGATTAGTGGACAAAAAACCAACCCAAGTTCAACTCAAGCCACCTTCATCAAGGCAAGAGGAACTAGAAAAGACGCTATTCCCATGGGGGAGAAGGAAGCTACAAAATGAATGTGCAATGAGCCACTCAAATATGCTTTTAGAGGATTAGAAGAGGGTTAAAAAGATATGATTCCACCATCTAGATCCGCTCCATTTCTTGGGGGATCAAGCAACCAAGTTGGCAAACAACATCACATACCGAAAATGTATGGCATAATATCTTTGGTTTGTTTCTATTACAATAAAGGGGGTCATAAGGCTAGCAATTTTTGGCATTCTAGAAGGCCCAACAATAACTATTTCTAGTACTAAAGATTGAATAGACATTGGGAAGCCAAATGCAGGAAGCTTCACCTAGAATCCTAAGAACCAAACAACCAAGAAAAAAGCTTGGATAGGCTAGGTCAAGGGGAAATTGGAGATGTTGGCACTTGCAGCCCAAGGAACAACATTTTTTCAATGACCTATTGTAACAGTGAATGCCATCTTTAGCCATGAGATGGACAACAAGATTATGCCAAAGGAAATCCCTATTCAACTCTTATCTTTCATCTTTGCAGTGGAGGCACCCTTTCTTGGAGATTTGTCAAAGGAAGCTTAAAGGCAAAGATGAAGAAGATTGAAGGGAGTTGAAGCATTTGGGGACCAAAATATTGCAAATGGGGAGGTGTGTTCTAAATTGATCCTCATTAAAATCTTTTTGTAAGTTTTGTAATAACCATTTAATTGTTTTTTTGGCAAAGTTGAGCAAATGCCAAAAATTCACTTGGAAGTTGAAATGAACCATTGCGATGTTTGGCATTCCAAGGAAGCTCATTAAAAATGAAGGATGTGGAGAATAATGGAATTGAATGGAAGAGAAGAGAGCAAAGACTAAGAGGAAATGAAGAAGGGAAATTCTAGAGGGGATAGCTCTAACAGGTAGTCAACTCAAAGATTGTAGGACAAGGGAGACATTTTGCCTGGCCACACGAATGAAGATTGTTGTTGAGTTCAATCCACCTGTAAATTCTTTTTTGCTAGTGAGTAAAAATGCATAAGGTTTTCTACGCATAGATCACCCTTTTTTCAATCAATTCCTCTTAATGAAAATCCCCTAGAACTTGGTTTTTAATGGTTGTGTATACTTGATGTAGTTTTGGTTTTAATATATTCTTTTTTTTTGTTTGTTATTTTGTCCGTGACCTGTGGGACTAACCCGTGGCTAAGAAACCGCGACTTAGGGGCATCTAAGCCGTCAAAATCACCTGGGGATCACACCCGGCTTGAGCCACACCAACCCTTAACATGGCTGGATTTTTTGTCCCCGCAGGTTTCGAACCGATGACTTTAACATCACCGAGTGGCTTAACAACACACTTCGTCACCGACTGTCCTACACCTCAGGGACTGATTTTAACATATTCTTGCATCCTACTTAAACCATGATATATATATATATATATATATATATATATATATATATATATATATATATAGTATTCCTATATGTTTTCATTGGTTTAAACAATTGGTTGAATGTATTGATGGTTCACTATTTAACCACATTCTGCAACCAATCTTGCAATTGTCTCTTGCCGGGTGTTCATTCTAGTACCATACACCACAACATTGTTGTATTCACCCATTATTCAATTATTTGATCATTGGAGTATACTACAACACTACCACACATCTTCCATTTGATGTGTGGAGAAATTGCAACTTGAGAATAGATTTGGAGAGCCTTTGTTGAGCAGAGGTATCTCTATTGAAGCAAACAACCAAGTAGTGAACCAAATATGAAATAGAGCAATTTTTTATGTCTATTGGTGATTAACAACATAGAGATTTATTTATTTCCACAAAGATCCGTGTTGACGAAACGAACAGGTCATAGGCCTACCATTTATGGATAACAAAGTTTGGAGTTGCATTCCTAGTCTATAACAATAGTATATAAGTTGGAAAAAACATGGACATTCTTGATCATTTATACACATAAAAATGTTTGAAGTTACATCTACAACCTATATCAAGAGTATATATGATAGTAGAATTTTTAACAAATAATATATCAATGATTAAATTGGAAACTTGTTAATTTTTTTGATGTTATGGGTGGGGGCCCTCTTTCAAAATTTGATTTAATGTTACTAAAAAAATATTGGAAATCGATATATTAGTTATTGGAAATTGACATCTCAATTATTGGAAACCACCATCTCATGTATCGGACAATGGCATCAACTATTGGAAATCGATATCTTAAGTACTTGAAATCAATATCTTAAGTACTCGAGATCGACATTCATAATTCATTTATGATGGCTTGGACGAAAATTATTTGAAATTTAATTACATGTTTTTTTTTTTTTTTTTTAAATTTCTTGTGTTTGCATTGGCAGTGCGACACTTTGTAGTTGAGGTAGATGATTGAAATGGCTTGGGGTTCCTCACATTGTCAACCACATCCTCTTTCCTCATCATCAAATTACATAGCGAATCTTTTGGTTTTGTTGAGTGCTTGGCATTGAGTTGAGCCAATAAACCATTCGATGTTTGTTGTGGATTTGTTTTGGATCACACCTCCCTATTAGGAGGCTCTTGGTCCCAAAAAGATGATTTGAAAAGGGGATGGAAGAACATAGACTCCACTTGTCTCCACAATTCCACTACTCAATTAGATTTGAAGGATACCTTCTTTGTGTTTGTCTCAATCAAGTTGTTTTTATTCTCTTGTCACGTTGCTAATGGAGATATTCTTCCTCTCCCTTTGTGTACCTTGATGAGGCATGCCTTACTGCCTTTAACCAAGCAATATTTCTTCTCTTTCATGTATAAATGACATCCCTATCCCATAATTATGGGTTGCCAAACATCAGTTTACAAACATCTAGTAGTACAACTTCTCATTCTACCTCATCATCATAATCACCATTGATGGAAAAAATGATTTTGCATCTTTTGACGATTCTCATGATAGATTTCTCTTGGATCCAACCCAATGAACATGGTTGTACTAAATCATGAGTTTTTAGACCAAGCTCATTTAGTGAGGATTCAAAACTTAAATTACATTGAGAACCATTGTCAAACGAAGCATTAAACTTTTGATTCTTCACTTCAACTTTGATTTGGAATAGTGCATTTATGTATCCACTTTCTCTCGGTTGTTGTAATGTGGTGCAGAATATGGCTTCATCTGCATTAGAGGTGWTTTTTACCTCTGTTTCTTTTATCTTAGTAGTTCCAATAACCCCTTTCTACATCATAGTGTTCACATTATGCAATTCCTACTAGAATTTTTTCCCTTTTGTCTTAATCGCTGCATTAGCCCCTTTCTTGGATTTGTACAATTTTGTACACAATTCTGAATGAAGTTTCCATCACTTCCCATTCATGTGCCCATGCACATCATAGTGTTTACATTATGCAGTGCCTATTGGAATCTTTTCCCTTTTGGATTGTGGCTGCAATCCTTTTTCCTTTGGCCTATTGGTCTCTTTT
Source organism: Picea mariana (assembly GCA_032191745.1). Lineage (NCBI taxonomy): Eukaryota > Viridiplantae > Streptophyta > Pinopsida > Pinales > Pinaceae > Picea > Picea mariana. The sequence goes on from JASDQU010102701.1 coordinate 264,958, forward strand.
TGGCCCTTCTATGGTTGCCCCTTTTTGAAGTCTAGTTCAATGTATAGATTTTTTTTTCTCACCTCGTCTATTCTTTTCACACTAATGGGATGTAATTGGTTTCATATATGGCTGAATAGTCCTCCAAGTAACTTCACCATTACCCAAGATCTTCTGAAGATCCTTACCTGACTTGGTGGCTTTCTTCCAAATTTCAAATGAGTATTCTTGGACACCTTGTCCCTCTTCTCGTTGACGGTACTTCCATTTCATGAGTTGTTTCTCTTCGTAGGCTATGGGATAGAACTATAATTTCAACAATGCCTTGAACTCCTCCCATTTTGTAACCATGGGATTTTTACCTAACCTCAATGTATCCACATAGCTCTCCCACCACAACAGATCATTTCTAAATATTTTCAAATGAAAAACAAATGTTTTGTTTCTTTGATTTGATAAAATCTGAAGTAAATCCTTAATTGTTTCAACTAGTTATTCAACTTTTTGACATTAACTTGACCATCATACATTGGTATTTCAAGTTTTTCTTCAATCTTAAATGGAATATTGGAAGATGAAGGAAGATAATTATTTTTATCAGAGTCCAAAATTCTCACATTTAGAATCTTCTAGGTCATCTTTTTCTTCTTTGATGCTTAGTCTTGGATAAGTGTCCTTCCTTACCCTATATTACCATCAACTGTGTTACCATCTTAATCAATGTAGCAATGTTATTCTCCAACTAACTAAATATGGATTCTAGATTGTCCTTGTCATGTTCTTCATGAGAATTCCCCACCATTTTTGGTTTTCTATCCCTCTCTAGACCTTGCAACACCACCTCTCCACTATGGGTGTTTATGATATAGGTTGTTCAGCAAGCATTTTTGAACTTGGGTTTCTATACCATATGATTTGTAAATGGTAGACCTATGGCCCATCCATCTCACAACATAGATCCTTAACATTGACTTAAAGTGTATTATCTCTATAATCATAATTAGGTTGATATCATGTTTCTTGAGATGCTACTCACCAGAGGCATTAATGTCTCTATTTTAGATTTGGTTCAAGGTTTGGTTTACTTGCTTGTAATTCCAAAACCAATGCCCAATATTGAAAAATAAGTCAATTATGTGATGTCAATTCTATCTCTACAATTATGTTATGCCAAAAGTAACAACACACTCTATATTTCTAAATATGCAAACACAACACTTCATTAAGAACACATATGCCATTCAATACACATTCAATTTAGTGGACATTTATATGTCAACACATGTGGAATGTTGTAGGTTAAACATTACACAAGCATTATATATTGTAGCATTGTGGCCTTGAGATATATTTTGGATAGATCCAAGTGCACTCTAATTCAAATGACACTTGAGTTCCAAACCCTATTTATTAAAATATTCGAACCCAACACAAAATTAAGAACATCTCTAGCCACTAATCATACATTCTATCCATAAGTGAGAAGTGAAGAAACTCTTCTTTTCATTGCTACCACTATAACTATGAAATATTAAATTTATATGTCCATTTGTTTATATGCATATGTGATGATCTCCCAGCCTAAAACCCACATATGCAGAATTCTCAATAATTTTGCTAGCAATTACAACACTCAGGCTGCTCATCACTGGGGCCATGGGTAAGCTTGGGTGGCTTTGGTAGAATAGATACCCCATGTGTTGCTTATATGCCTAAGGTGACCAAATTGAATGATGCTAGTGATTCCTTGTAATGCCAAACCTCAACATGTTGGACTCGTTATTATAAGAGGAAGCTAGTTGAAAAGAAAATCAATTTTATGAAACAAACGTAGCATACAATGTAGTCCTTGCTTAGGGTTTGTAGAGAGGAATGAGCAAGGAAGCCAAGAGTATGTCAATGACCCATATCATCTCTTAAATATAGATACAATATAGAATGTGGATCATTGGATCAATGACCATGGTACCACATGAACAACTATGTATATACACAAGATTGAGACCTTATGTGACGTGTCACTTAAGGCGAGTTTCTTAATAACTCACAATGGTCATATCATAAGGACGACATGGGATCATATGCATAGAAATTCCATGATAGGGGGTGCAAAGGGATGCTAATAGGTGGTAAATTGGTTGATAACAAATCAAGGTCTACGGTTTGAATTGTCAAAGGGGTTCGTAGTGAGCATATCTCTTGGTTATTTTCATATACATTGAAAAACACTGACCCATCCAATGAATATGGGTCATCGATGTAAAGAAAACAATGATAACTTGATAACAAAACATGTTTGTTACATTGTTGTCTAACAATGTAGTTGTAAACATGTGGGGGTTTTCCTTTGTTGCTTAAAAAAATCATTGTCAAGGAAACATGAAACATTGCTTGCATATTCAATGCATCACATTGTGGACAACTCAAGTTAATAAACGTGTAGTTTAAACATTCTACTTTTTGAACTTTTTCCAAGCACATTTTTCCGACCAATTTAACCCAAAATTTAGAAGAATTATTCTAATCATAGATATCAGTGGTTAAAATTACACAATCCAAATACAATAAAAGTTTTTCAAGGCGCTAAATATTTTTATACATTCAAAAATACAATTTAAATAACAAAAACTTACAATTTCACCATCAATTACATAACAAAATTTAATAATGACTAGAAAATGTCAACAAAATAAAGTGGCTAGACTTTTCTGTTAATAAATGTAAAGGCACATATGCTTATCCTCTCTTTGACAAAGTCTACACGTCTTTAAACCAACAATGACAAAGGGGACTCACTACACCCTTTTCAAATTTTTAATTAATGGAAAATTCCACCACCTTAATGGGAAACTAATCAAATCATATTCTTAAGCCAATCAAACAAATTGTCTAGATATAGTGGTTCCATATATGTCCACGTGTCAATTGGTATACCATGACAAGTCTGACACTTGCCATTACATTGGGCCAATAGGATTATTCCTATGACGCGAAGGATTCTTTAATCTAACCTCAAGAACTAACCTTGGTTAATGTCGGCCAAACTAAATTGGTGCAAATAAACCCGGGTGAGGGTTTTGAGGGAACCCTACGGTAAGAGTTCTTGTATATAATTAGTGTAAGCCGTTAATCGATCATATCAGTGTGTAGATTGAGATCCTTGTCTGGTAATTATCTATACATCGCCCTCAGTTCCCTGGTTATCCCTTAAGCACATTTTTTCGAGCAATTTTACTCAAAATTTAGAAAAAGTCTCTTAAGCACATTTTTTCGACCAATTTTACTCAAAATTTAGAAGAATTATTCTTATCATAGATATCAGTGGTTAAAATTATACAATCCAAATACAATAAAGGTTTTTCAAGGCGCTAAATATTTTTATAAATTCAAAAATACAATTTAAATAACAAAAAATTACAATTTCACCATCAATTACATAATAAAATTTAATAATGAGTAGAAAATGTCAAGAAAATAATGTGGCTAGACTTTTCCGTTAATAAATGTAAAGACACATATGCTTATCATCTCTTTGATGAAGTTTACATGTCTTTAAACCAACAACAACGAAGGGGACTCACTACACCCACCTAATGACAATTTTCTATTTTTAAAATTTTTAATTAATGGAAAATTCCACCACCTTAATGGGAAAATAATCAAATTATATTCTTAAGCCAATCAAACAAATCATCTAGATACATTGGTTCCACAGATGTCCACGTGTCAATTGGTATACTGTGGCAAGTCGGATACTTGCCATTACATTGGGCCAAATAGGCTTATTCCTATGACGCGAAGGATTCTTAAATCTAACCTCAAGAACTAACCCTAATTAATGTCGACCAAACTAAATTGGTGCAAATAAACCCGGGTGAGGGTTTCAAGGGAACCCTCAGGTAAGAGTCCTTGTATATAACGAGTGTAACCCGTTAATCGATCATATCAGTGCGTGGATTGAGATCCTTATCTGTACATCGCCCTCAGTTCCTTGGTTGTCCCTCATCAGTTCAAGGCACCCACGTCAATTGCTACTCAATGTCTTTTGATATAAATAAAATTGTTTGATTTGCATTCTGTTTTTTGGATTAAAAAAAAATCTATCAAGGGTAGGCATCAGGAATTGTCTGGGTTTCTTTACCATCTATCACTTTTTTTTTGTGTTGGGGGGAGGAATTCCAATTATTGTGTAGATCTGCAGGAAGAAAATTGTTTGAGATGCATTTTGTAAGTTTTCTTTGGAGAATTAGCTTCTATTAAGCAGATCACCATAGCCAATTTGTAATGATCCCAAGCCATTATGCAAGGATCATCACTGTTTTGGTGTCTTTTTAAAACTTTTTCTGAGTGAGGTATTTCGTCAAACACTTTGTTGATCTACCTTTTAGATGTGTTTATATGTGTGTATGCAGCAAATAACAAAAAGAGATAACCATGGAACATACCTCAACCATATGCAATAAGATAGACAATCCAAAACATCTCAATTCTTCTTCATTCATAAAATAGAGAAACCTGCTACAATGAAAATGCCGATCTGGAATGCTCAATAGATGGCCAAGAAGATAGACAATAGATAAGAGCTGCTACAAAATGCTCTCACTAATACAAAATATGCCTCCAAAGGCTGAATGAGAAATGAAGATCAATACAAGCAGATCTGAATGCCAAACTCTCCAGCTGAAGAATGCCACGCTCCAATAGAAGGCTACAACCCTCAATAACTCGACCCTGCTGCCAAAAGTGTCAAATCACCCTAAGAAATATGCCAACTGATAGATCGGGTGATGGTAAGAACAGCCCAGGTGACCGGATCTCCAAGATCCCTCTCAATCTCTGTAGATCTGAAATCCCCCACTGAATGGTGCGCCCCACTGGATGACTGAAACCCTAGATAATTCGGCCCTACTACCAAAAGTGTCCAATCACCCTAATAAATATGCCAACTGATAGATCGGGTGATGGTAAGAACA
>JASDQU010102701.1:270217-280620 GCA_032191745.1 Picea mariana
TGCCCCTAATCTTAGTTGGAAGAGGGGTTGCCTTTGGGACTGGATTGTCACCTCTTTTGGTGCCAAAGTGGATTGTGGGCAGGGATTTTAATATGGTAGAGTGGGATGGGGAGTGGAGTCGAGGTAGTGGTTTAGTGATCAATGGTTTGGAGAAATAGGCTTGGTGTTTAGTGCAAGGTAGCTTTGCGAATTTTTTATCCAAACTAGAGATAGAAGGATCTTGACTATGGAGGTTGGTTCACTTGGACCAACTACACACAAGGATAGGATAGATGTAGTGATGTTGATTTAGTGGCATTGGGAGTGTATCTAGGCAGGGTGGGACTTAGCTCACCCACCGATTTGAAGTTGGAGAGAGCAGGGGATGTACATTGCAAATAAGTTGTGCTTTTAAGCATGTAGACTAAGCCGGAAATGCATCTTTTTCTAGTGTGATCTATGGGATCAAGGTGCTCGTGCATGGAAGGAGTAGAGACCTCTTACTCAAGAGCATTGACTTCTTTCTTCTAACTGACTCTTGAATAGGAAGTTGTGTGCCCTTATTGCAAACTCTAAATCATTCAAGATGAATATTGGTATGGCAAGGCCCTTTTGGAGAGATTAGGGTTGGAGTTTTGGTTGACCATTGTTTTAGTATGATTCTCTCTATTTGTATTTGGTTATTCATCTGAGGCATCCTCTCTCCCCGATTGTTAACACTTCATGGGTCTCAATGTATTTGGAGGAATGTTAGGCGAAGTGTTTGCACAATGTTTGGACTATATGAATGTCTTACAAGTTAAGAGTCTTTACATGGCTTTTCATTTATCAGGGACTTCTATCTAAAGCTAGGTTGGCCAAGACTGGTCTGTTAGATGGCCTCTGTTTTGTTTTTTAGTGGTCGAAGATAGTTAGGCACATTTTATGGGACTGACAGTTTGTCAGGGAATGTTGGAGTTGGTTTTAGGATCAACATCCAGAGCTTTTTAGGGTATGGTTTAGTAGTAGGCAGTGTTGTTCCATGATGGCCAAGCTTTTTTTCATACTACCTTTCATGGGCTTTGACATTGTTTCAGGATAGTGGTGTTTTTCGTTTTATGGAAGTTGTGGTGTAAACTTATTTTTTATCATGAGCCTAGCTCCTTGTCTACCTTTAGTGGGTCTGGAAGGATGAGGTTCATCATCAATTGTTGACAAAATGAGTTTTGTTGATCAAAGATACCCAATCTTTGGATCACACTGAGTATTCAAGTTTTATTTCTACCTTTGTAGTTCTTTGGAAGAGGTTATGATGTTCATTGTCTATACCCTTCCACTTTTGGGCTCTTGTTTGTAAATATTTTTCTATAAATGTAAGATGTATTTTTCACCAAAAAAAAAAAACTTAAAATTAATTTCCAAAAGTGGTTCTACTAGTATTGCCTTTTGTATTGTTAAAATTATTATATTTTTGAAAATATGTTGGTATAATATCCCACATTCGTTGAGAGAAGTGGTCCACATTAACATATAAGCTTTAATATACCATGATCCTTATACCAGTGGTAGCAGCCATAAGAGAGTGGTGTCTCCCACTAACATAATGGTTAATTGATTGCGGTGTGAGTATGTTTGTTGCTCGGTCTTCCCCTCTTGCCATTGCTACATAGAAAAATGCTCATTACTAAGTTGAATATGCTTATGTATTGAAATTGTTTCTATGACATAAATACCACTTTATGCTTATTCTTTTAATTGTGTTTTATGGTTATAATTAAAATGATACTCGTGTCACTATATTTTTTATAAATAACTTTTAACCCTTGTATAAGAAGGTAGTGATGTATTATAGACAATTTTTGCATCCATATTATATATTGTCATGACAAGATCATCCCATAACATTCTATACCTTTATTCATGTATTTTTTAAGTAATTTTTTTTCACGACACATCTACAATAATTTAAAATTATCTCCAATATTTTGTTATTTGAAATTAAAAGAATAAAACAAATCACACTAACATTTCAACAAAATTAAAAAAAATCATGTTACATTCTTCATACTCAAACCATACAAGCTAAGAAACATAGAAAATATTTGACAACTTCATGGATAATCATATATAAATTCAAAGACTCCTTTAGAGTTAGTTTATCTTTAGCAAAGTACGAGAAATTCTCCATACAAGCATCATACTAACCAAAAACAAATAAAATGTTTGAGACAATTATTCAAACTCATTCATGAATTCAAGGACACTTCCAGTGTCTACATTATTTTTAGAGGAAGACTTTGATGAAGATGTAGATGACCCATATTCTTTTATATTATCAATGAGTGCACCATCCTAATCTTTGTGTATGCCCAACATCTCAATGATTATAAGCCTTTTGGACCTACAAGATGGTTCACCAATCTCCCATCTTTGAGCTATTTCTTGTGACATCAACTTGATGATCTCTATAGTCCTAGAGTGAAGAGTGCATATCATTGTCAAATTGAAGCCACAAAACAAGTATGCCAACATCTTCCAATTTTAAGATGTCAATGGGGCAATGATTTATATATTGAGCCTTTCTTTTTCTCTTTTTATTGATATGTTTCTCAATTACCATCTGTAGCTTATACACATATGTACTTCAATTGTTATAACTTCTTTATTTTTTAAATGACCTTTATAACTTTTGCAATCCAATAAAAACCATGTGAATTTTTATATGCTAATACTAAAGTCATGCAACCTTCCTTGATATCTTGTACCAAGCCCTTGTAAATATATTTTGTGGCTTCATGATGTGCACATGATCTTCTAGACTGGATATACATTTCTCTTTCTATAACATACATTTATCTTAAATCATCAAACTAGGTCCTTTTTTTTAACTCACTATAGATTAATTTTAGGTGACTTATACAATTTGTGCTTGGCAATTATACTCTCAACCTCTCACTCAAATTTGTCTATTAAAGGTAGTGTAACACAACTTAATACCAAAACTCAAAAGAGGGCTTAAACATGGGAATATGAATCCATTATATAATTGTACTTGATGTATCATATTCACTTGCAGTCTCCAATTTATGGTAGACCACAAAGAGCATATCTCTTGTTCAAGATCTAATTCCATGTTAATATGGCATCTACTATAACTTGTATGCAAACTCTGTGCAACAGATGCTCTAGGAATAAATAGGCTAAGACAACAACTTATGTTAACCATTTTCTCGGTGTTCTAGTCTAATTATGGGAGTCACAATTGCAGCTTATGTTGTTCATAGTTTCATTGCAACTTCCAACAATGTATTTGTGCAAACAGAGAAAGGGAGTTGTTCAAGAAATTCAGAATGGTCCAATGCAACCACACCCTGTTAGCACACCCATAAATGTCAAAGTAATTTATACAATACAAAACTTGTCAGATACATGTGTACAAGCAACAAAAGAGAGCAACATGTGCCCTAAATATGGGAAGGAATTAGAGTCATCTTATTCCTGAATTAGTAGTGCAAATACCTACACATCTCTTTTTGTTGAAGCATATATGTATATTGATACCTCTAGTCAATTGGGACAAAAAGACATCTATGGGTCGCTTAAAACACAATGTTTATCATGTATACAATCATTTTTTTATGATTAAAAACGTAATCAAGGAGAATGAATATGGTAAAACCTTTGATAAAGCATGCCATGGAAATATTCAAATTGTTTCTGGAACTAGTTACTAAAGGTAGTGATCCTTGCCAATTATGGGCCATTGCAACCTTTTGGGTGTATTTTAATATAGAGAAGGTGTATCCTAGTGACATTTCTATCAAGGTAGAACATAAAATGCATACGACCAATGGAGATGGGATGTTGGAACCTCTCTATTATTTGATAAGTAAGATATATGTGTGGAACCAAATAAAATGCCAACACAATCAAATGACCAATTGCCTAACATATCCACGAATACCCAAGGTTAGACATGAAATTGGATATCAAGCAAGTTTCATCTTCATTTTTTGGGTCTTGGTTAGTTGGTGTGACATGTTTCCAGTAAAGGAAGACACTCAATTAAAGTCACAGACCAATCCATAACATTCTAACATTTTTCTCTCTACTAGTGTAGGAGATAACGAGTCTTTCTCATTTATTTATTTTATTGTGCATGATTTTGATAATACAAATTGGCCAATGCTTATTTCTCATAGTAAATATTTAAGAACTACAAATAAGGAGATTAAGAATGAAGGTGGAACTCATGAAAAAGAAGCCATCCATATTAATGAGAAACTGCCAATACATGTCCACCATCTTTTCAATAATGGTATACGTTTGATTCATCACAATATATTTAGAGTTGACATTGAATATTCTGAGAAACTGGAACACTTCATTTGAAKGTACAAACTTCATCCCGCCATAAAAAATTGAAGATTGAATACATGTGAGAATAATTTTCCAACTAATTCCAGTTTTGTTTATTATTTATTTCAAAATATATGATTGTAGTAGGCATCCTATGATATTGCACATAGAGGGAAACATGGCATTTTKCAGACCTGCAGGAATGCCCTCCTACAGGTGGTCATCTCTCTGTCATCACACTTACTATAAACCAATAATTAACAGGCCTACAAGAAACCTATTGCATTTATTCATAAAACATAGTAGCATTTGTGCATTTAGATAATTAAAGGATTTGTAGAATACAATAGTTTTACGACATGCAATTATTCTTATTAAGTCTATAGGAAACCACAAATGTATTCAACCATAAATATTAAAGAATTATACTCATAATAAACAAGAATATTGAGATCAATGAGAGGGTACTTATATTTTCTAAAATTTGAATACCAAGCAACTAAATAAGATAGATAAATATTCCACTCAATTGTAAGTAGTCCCCTGTGGACACCACCCCTTAGTCGGGCTATGAGACCACCAAGGAAAAGAAGGCAAACCGAGGACTCTCTCAAGTCATTCTCCCAATCCCAAAAATCATGAATATCAACCAAGCAACCAACTACTAAGTTATTTAATCAAACTAGCGTTGGAACTCACAATACCTACTCCACACAACACAATGAAAATACTTCCTTCTTTGCTCAACAATGCCTCATAAGTTCTCTTCCCTCTAGTGCTATTCAATATGTGCATATAGAGTCCATCTACTGTCCATTTTCAAGTTTGAATCTAGTAGCTTTCCTCTTGTTTATTGGATAAATTTATGATCAAATTTCTCTAATTTCCTTAGACCCCCTTACCTTTCCCCTTTTGTGCTATTATAACCACATTATGTGTTCATGCTCAATTAGTATTGGTTCTTTTATTAATTGCAAAATAATAATGTTTACAAGTATTAATAATCATTGTGACATGTCTACTCATGTGAATAAGACATAATAATAAATTCCAATTGGTGGATCGATCAAGTTTGAATTGCATATGAGGTGGCTTGCCCTCATGGGGGCCAAACTTTCGATGAAACCTTTGGGATATATTCCAATATCTTAACCAACTCTGCCACGGTTAAGCATATGTTCAGGAACAACATCAGTTTGGGTTTGTTTTGAAATTAGTTTTGGTTATAACGAAACCAATGGATTTCGGATCCAATTCTCCCCTATTTATACCAGCATTTGAACCAATGCTCGAGACATGGAAATGCGTGCAAATTTGTAGAATGGTTGCATCAAAATTCATGCCAAGAGGTACTAAGATTTTGATATTGCATCGTTTTTCGTGCCACAAAGTTCCTTGAGAAAAGTATAGGGTGTTTATACTCATTTTTCTCATAATTTTGAGAAGAATTCAATGGTGATTTCTGTTTTTGAGTTTGAGCAGCAGATAAGAAGGTCATTGTAAAAACATAAGTTGGAGCCATTATTGTATCAAGCATTTGAGCATTAATAGAGTGGTCTCTCATTTGGAAGCAGACCTGGAGACATAGCCCAAGATGGGTGAACTCCATTATCAACTTGTGTAATGTGCCTTGTTCTTGTTGTTTCTGTTTCACTCAGTTTCTTGCAAGTTATTCATCATTAATGAGGTTTTGGATAAGTAAGTGAATTCATATTATTTTGCAAATAGTCAAGACGAACTTAATTTTTCGAATCAGGTTGGATCTTAATGTGTACTTAAGAAATAATTTAACATCTAAGGATTTTCAGATCAAGTTGGTATCAGAGCAGGTTTTGACATGTGTTTGCAAGTGAATGCTTACGAGGTCCAAATCTAAGCTAGGTGAAGGCACGCTTGAAGACTTCAACCCAAAAATTCAAAGAGAATTTCGAAAACAAGGAATGCCATCCAAAGAAGGAGATGATCCTAAAATGAGCTTCGAGGTTTTGACAGAGGCATTTCTCAAGATGAAGACAATGGTGGAAGAACTGAACCGTAAGGTTCAAAGAGGAGTCGAAAATTCAGTAAAAGCCGAAGGAGGAGGAGGAGGAGGAGGTGAAAAACCTCCAAATCCCCCTTCATCCCCATCATCATCATCATCTGATGATCGTGAACATTCTTCTCATAAGAAGAAGTCTATTAATAAGTCTTATTGTCCTCATGATTTTCCTTTATTAAAGTTAGATGTAAAGTTTTATTTGTCGATTTATAATGGAGAATTGAATGCAGAGAGGTCGGATAATTGGATCAAACAGATTGAAGTATATTGTAGGGTACAAAGAATCATGGATGAAGATGCAAGGATATTGTTGCCTACTCTACGTCTGGGTGGAACAACCTTCATATGGTGGGAGAGTAGGACGCAAACTAATCTCATTCAATAGGGTAAAGTAATTTCTTCTTGGGATGAATTTACTGTTGCATTAAGAAAACAATTTTATCCATTAGCTTATGTACAAATGACAATGATAGATTGACAACATTTAAGACAAGGAAAAGGGGAAAATTTTCAAATAAACACACATGAATTTAATAAGAAAGCATTATCCTTAGGAATTCCATTATATACTCATGATACTCTTCTAAAATATATTGGTGGTATGCATTCATATCTTCGACACACTATATTGATGTTTGACCCTACTAATATTGACAAAGTGTCAGTACAAGCTACTCATTTTGAAGCTAGCAAGGGAAAGCATGTGTTTGAGGATAAGAAGCCACACAAGTTTGAGAAGCAGCCAAAGGGAAAAATAAAGAGCAAGAAGTTATCTACAATGAAGAAAGCCAAGGAGAAACCTACATGTTCTCACTACAAGAGGAAAGGACATGAGGAGGCGGAGTGTTGGAAGTTGCATCCAGATTTTCAACCAAAGAAGATCCGGGCTAAGGGGAAACAAAATACCGTTGCAACAACTCAACAAGATCTGGGATCAGATTCAGAAGATGAAACTAAAATACACCAATGGGAAGTAAAGGTATATCTACTGCTAGTTCTAGTTCTTCAGTTCAATATGCTAAATTGGAAAGTGTTCTTAATCAAAAGAAAAGAAGTGAACTTTTCCATGGGTCATAGTGAAGCATACACAGATAGATACTTTGTTTGACATTGGATCTCAAGTGAATTTAATATCTCAAGCAATTGTTAAGAAGTTGGGTTTAAATACCACGCCTCATGTGAAACCATATCCATTAGGTTGGGTGTGTGAGGATGCTAAGTTGCAAGTAACTAAACAATGTAAAATCATATTTGCAATTACTTCCAAGTTCATTGATGAGGTTGAGTTGGATGTAGTGCCACTTGACATTTACGGTATTGTCTTGGGTAGTCCATATTTATTTGATAGGAAAGCCATATTCTATCCTGAAGAAAATAAATATCACATTTTCAAGGACATGATTGAATATATTGTTAGAGCTCACCGTATTAAAACTAATGTTTCTAAAGTGAGCACACAACAAATGAAGAGACTTGCAAGTGCTAGTAAATATTTTGTTCTCATGATCGTGAAGCAAAAAGAGGAAGATTTATCAGATGCCTTTTTAGGTTGTGATCCAGGTCATAAGCAAAAATTGGTAAAGATCATATCTAACTATGATGAGCTATTTTAGGAACCTACAGGGTTGCCTCCCAAGAGGGGAGTTGAACATGAAATTTATTTGCAACAGGATGCTCCTCTTCCTAATATTGGTATGTACAGGTCATCGATGATAGAGTGTAGAGATAAAGAAACAAGTTCAGGAGTTGCTCGATAAGGGAATCATAAGGCCATGTTCCTCTCTATGTGGGTCTCCTATTGTGTTGGTTCCAAAGAAAAATGGTACATGGAGGATGTGTATTGATTTTCGAGTATTGTGTTGGCATGTTTTCAGGCAGATGTGCTTGTCATTGATGGMAAGATCAGAGTATGCAGCGATGGAAAAACATGGACAATGTAATCTCGGGAGGATTAACGCAGAGTCGCACGCAGTGCGTAGGTGTGCACCAGGGACGAGGTTAACTCATTGCCAAAGCTCAACAGAGATAGCGTACTCAGGATCTTAGACGGATCAAAGGTCGAGRCCTTTGACACTTAGAAATTATTCCAAGTTAGGAGGATGTGTAAGCCCGGGAGGAGAAGCGACAATGATCTTTAGATCCCATTGAGAATTCTCGATGAACGTCAGATCTGAGCCCGAGGTCTGACCGACGTTGGATCCAGAAGAACCTGCACGTTCTTTAAAGAGCAAGGTGAAGCGAGGTTACAAAATCCCGAAAGCAGGAGGACAGTTTCGGATACCGGGAGTTGGAAGAGTCGAGACTCTTCATCATCAGGAGTCCCGGAATCGTGAAATGAGAAACGTCAAAATCCCGAAAGCAGGAGGACAGTTTCGAATACCGGGAGTTGGAAGAGTTGAGACTCTTCATCATCAAGAGTCCCGGAATTGCGAAATGCGAAATGCCGAAATCTCGAAAGCAGGAGGACAGTTTCGGATACCGAGAGTTGGAAGTGTCGAAACACTTCATCACAGAAATACCGAAACGCCGAAATGCGAAATGCCGAAATCCTGAAACAGGCACATCAACAAAGAGTTTCGCAGACTGAGAAATAACTCCATTTCGGAGTTTCGGATACTGGGAGATGGAGGAGTCAAGACCCGAGACTCTTCATCACAGGAGTCCTGAAGTGCCGAAACGCAAAATTGCGAGATGCAGTTTTGAATAAGGCCATGGTCACATCTGCGAAAGATGGAGGAAGGAGCTAGTGCAACCAAGCTCCATTTCGGGGATCACAACTTGGAGTGTCGAGACACTTGATCACACGAATGCCAAATTGCCGAATGCCGAAATGGCGAAATGTCTATGTAGCCGGTGGTCACGTAAGTGGAAGGAGCTAGCATAGCTAGGCTCCATTTCAAGGTTCGCACTGTAATTGCTAGAAACCACTAATGGTCTCTGCCAGAGGACTCGAAGAGAATTCTATGTAATTGCCAGAGGAGCTGAAGAGTCTCAAGGAATCTGCCAGTGGAATGAAGACTGGTCATAGAGGCGATTGACAGATGGAAGAGCGTTGAAGCCTGTAACTGCAACAGAGAGGTTGAGCTCGACTGTAACAGAGAAGACAAAGAGTCTCAATTGCTAGAGAGGCGATGGAATCTCGGCATAACACCCAGTGATGATGGACACATGGGTCTAACTGCCAGAGAAGCTGAAGAGTTGCAATGATGATCATGCAGAGCAATCGACATGGAGAGAGCATGCAGAAGCATGGCGAGAGAGCATGCACAAGGTGCACATAGACTGTAAGTATGCATAACAAAGAAGAGATGCTAGTTATTGTTGTTGAGAGGGATTTAGGCGTGTCGAAGGAGGAGTGTGCAACAGCTGAAATACAAAGAAGAGGAATGGTGCATTGAATGGACATGGTGCACCGAGCATAAAAGACAGAAGCACAGAAAGCACAAGGCGATGTGCAGCAAGACAGTGAGACAATAAAGGAAGGCTGAGGTGCTCTTGTAGAGAAAAATAGAAGATCAGAAAGTGCAAGAAGATGCAGACAGAGAGACATTGATACAAGAGAGCAGAGCAGCATAGCAGAATAGTGATAAGTTTGGTAAGCCAATGATAAATATTGTATCACTGTGATAAATTTATATATAGCAAAGATTTATATTTCAGGGTGGTAGGGAGGTGCTAGGGAGGACTGTTGTCCTCAGAGGTTCAAGTGGTTGCTTGAACACAGGGAGTTGTAGCTTCCATATGGTTGCAGCCAGAGAAGCCAGGGTGGCAGGGTGGTGCAAGGGAGAACTGTTGTTCTCTATTATATAGGTTGGTGCCTGTGTGACTGGAAGTTGGTGCTTCCATCCAGTTGGTGTTGGAACACTTAGGGAGTTGGTGCTTCCTTCTAGTGGGTGCTAGAGAAACCAGGGAGTTGGTGCTTCCTTCTAGTAGGTGCTAGAGAAAACAGAGAGTTGGTGCTCTCAGCAAGTTGTAGCTTGCAAAACAGAGGTTGTAGCCTCATTATGAGTTGGTGCTCATAAGTATGATAATGTACAGAATGTAAAGA
>JASDQU010102701.1:308749-342513 GCA_032191745.1 Picea mariana
TGAAACATGTTGTCTATTTCAATAAGTTATATTTGAGAAATGGTTACCATCAAATCAGAATTGCAGAAAGTGATGTGTGGAGAATTGCTTTCAAGACAAAATAGGGATTGTTTGAATGGTTGTTTATGCCATTTGGTTAATGCAATGCACCTGCGACATTTATGAGGGTAATGAATGGTGTATTCAGGCCTTTTATAGATGATTTTGTCATTGTCTACTTAAATGATATTTTGGTCTTTATCCGAACATGGGAAGATCATACAATGCATGTTGAAAAAGTATTTGAACTTTTGAAAAGGGAGACATTGTATGTAAATATGTCTAAATGTGAATTTGGCAAAACTTCTCTAGTGTACTTGGGTTATATTGTAGGGAATGGTCAGCTAAAGATATATCCCTCAAAGGTGGAAGTCATCATGAATTGGCCCAAGCCAAACAATGCCATAGAAGTCAGGAGCTTCTTAGGGGTAGTACAATACTTGAGGAAATTCATTTCTAATTTCTCTTTCATAGAAAATCCTTTGCATGCATAAAAAAAATCCTTTAAGACATTGAAAGAGAAAATAAGTACCACACCAGTGTTGGCTCTGCCAGATCTGCAACAACCATTTGAAATACAAACCGATGCCAATGGATATGCCATGGGAGCAGTCTTGATGCAACGAGGTAAAAATATTTGTTACCATTCTGAAACTTCTACTTAAGCAATAATTAACTATCCAACATATGATAAGGAATTGTATGCTTTAGTAGAAAGTGTTAAAAAATGGAAGCATTGCTTAATGGGGAAGGAAACAATAGTTCACACAGACCATCCACCATTACAATATTTGCAATCACAAACCAAGCTACAACAATCAAGACACTTTAGGTGGATGGGTTTCTTACAACAATTTTATTAGGTAATTAAGTATAAGAAGGGAATTCATAACAAGGTTTCATATATGTTATCAAGATCAATAGTCAGTGCATCTACAATACTGAAGCATGCTTCTTTAGCTCATGAATTGTTTTTTGAACAATATGCTAGAGATGATGACTTTAAAGATGTGTATGAAACTCTAACTCATGGAAATCATAATGAATAATTGGATTATAATGTGCATGATAATTTATTATATCGTCTTGGAAAGCTTTGTATACCCAGGGATGAAAGAGAAAATGTAATCAAGGAAGCCCATACATCTCTTATTTTTGGTCACTTCGGGGTAGGAAAGACAATGGCACAATTGCAAAGATATTGTTATTGGCCTTAAATGAATGAAACAGTTTCCAATTATGTAAAAGGGTGTGTTTTGTGTGCCACGAGTAAGCCTAGCAATAGAAAGTTGGGGTTATATACACCACTTCCAGTACCTTCTCAACCATGGGAAAGTGTGTCCATGTATTTTGTAGGGGGTTTGTTGATGTCCAGAACAAATCATGATTACTTGTACATCATGGTGGATAGGTTCAGTAAGATGTGTATCTTAATGCTTTGCAAGAAGCAAGTCACAACTGAACATACAACACAATTGTTCTTTGCTAATGTTTGGGTTCATTTTGGGTTGCCTACATCTATTATATAAGATCAAGACTCTCGATTCTTGGGGAATCTTTGTTCTAGTTTGTGGGAGTTAATGGGCACTAAATTAAAAAAGTGCATTGATTTTCATCTATAGGCAGATGGATATACAGAGGTGGTGAATAAGAAAATGGTACATTTTCTTCGAGGGTACTGCAGTAGACATTCTAAGTTATGGGATGAACAATTGCATTATGTACAACATGCCTATAATAGTGCCATGCATTCTTCTACTCAGAGATCCATTTTTGAGGTATGTTTGGGATACTTTCCTAAATCATCTATGGATTTTTATTTTGGAGAAGCGAGCAAAAAGGATGGACAAGATGATGTCGACAAAGATAAGAGGTCCATTTAGAGGATCCATCAGGTACATCAGGCAATACATGAACAATTGGAGAAAATCCAAGCCAAGTGCAAGGTGAGGCATGAAAAGCATCGGATTGATCATCAATTCCAAGTTGGTGATCAAGTATGGTTACATATCAGTAAGGACATAATGAAGGGTGAAGGTAAAAAGCTCAAACCAATCTGGTATGGTCCATTTAAGATTTTAGAGAATATTGGTACTAACACCTTTTGTTTATATATGCCATCTTATATGCAAGTGTATTCAGTAGTGGATGTTGAGAATTTGAAACTTTATGAACCTCCTATGATTATGGATAAGGATGGAGGTGTTCAAGTTCCGACAGTTGATGATTTTTCTCCCGAGTACTTAGATGAGCTACGGGAAGATGTTATCCTAGACAGAAGAATCAGGGCTTCACAACAAGGTGATGTGGAGTATCTTCGAGTTGGTCTTAAAGGGGTAAAACCAAGAAAAGCAAGATGGATCGATATCAGGAAAGTGAGGGAGCTTTATCCTCACTTATTTGCTGAGTAATCCAGACTTTTGGTGGTCCAAAAGGCTTCTAGTGGGGAGGAATGATCTAGGTGGATCTAAGAACGTTAAAAAATTGATTGTCTCAATTGCTCATGAAAATTACTTCATTGTACAGAGCTCGACTATATATTTCCAATGATGCGTGAATCACCTCAAATAGATATCATATGAAGAAGTTATGATATTTTGAAGATTTTGACCAACATGGAAAAAGTCGATCTGGGAAGGACATGTGGCAGCTCACAAGCTACCACGTTTCCATCCATACAATTGACAGGGCATAGGGTGACATCAACATGTTGACATGGCAACACGAGAGGTTGACACGTGTCACTCATTTTTGGCATTTTCGGCACCCAATTGGACCAGGAAAAAGTTGCCACATGTCATCCATATGAATGTTGTGGCATCTATACAATCCAGATTGCACCATTGAAAGGGTGACATGTGGCAGGCTATATAGTGACATGGTAGTCAGGTGGCATATTTGTATAGGAAAGTGGAGCAATTAGTGAACACCATGTGGCGTTTGTACATCCTATTGGCAGGTTGACTATACAAACACGTTAGCAAGTCCTTATAGTGAGTTGGAAGTGGTGGCCAATGAGAGGATGCCACATGGACCAACCAGGTGGTGCCACATGGCACCTTTGAGAAGCCCAAGTTGGCTTGGGGTTGAAAATTTTGGCCCCCATGGGGGCGGACCACCTCATATGAAGTTCAAACCAACAAATTATATTAAATGTATGCTATATGAATTTCCCATTTGGTGGATTGAACCTGGAACCTCTTGGGTATATTCCAAAATCTTAACTAACTCTGCCACAGTTAAACATATGTTTAGGAACGACATTAGTTTGTTTTTGTTTTGAAATTAAATTTGGTTATAACGAAACCAATGGATTTTGGATCCAATTCTCCCCTATTTATACTAGCACATGAAACAATGTATGGGACATGGAAATGCATGCCAAGTTGTAGAATAGTTGCATCGAAATTCATGCCAAGAGGTACTAAAATTTTGATATTGCATCGACGTTTTGTGTGCCATAGAGTTCCTTGAGAAAAGTATAGGGTGTTTATACTCATTTTTTTCATAATTTCAAGAGGAATTCAGTGGTGATATCTATCTCTGAGTTTGAGTAGTAGATAAGAATGTCATTGTAAAAATATAAGTTGGAGCCATTATTATATCAAGCATTTGAGTATTGATAGAGCGGTCTCTCATTTGGAAGCGGACTTGGAGACTTAGCCCAAGATGGGTGAACTCCATTATCAACTTGTGTAATGTGCCATGTTCTTGTTGTTTCTATTTCACTCACTTTCTCTCAAGTTATTCATCATTAATGTGGTTTTGGATAAGCAAGTGAATTCATATTATTTTGCAAATACTCAAGACGATCTTAATTTTTCAAATTAGGTTGGATGTTAATGTGTACTTAAGAAATAATTTAACATCTAAGGATTTTCAGATCAAGTTGGTATCAGAGCAGGTTTTGACAAGTGTTTGCAAGTGAATGCTTATGAGGTCCAAATTCAAGCTAGGTGAAGGCACGCTTGAAGACTTCAACCCATAAATTGTGATTTATTTCTTAGAAGATAACACTTTGGCTAGATTTGGGTGTCCAAGAAAAATTATTACTGATAATGCTTAGGTTTTTAGATCCATTACAATGATTAATTTCTATCAAAAATATAATATTGTACTTAGTCATTCAACTCCATATTATCCATAAGGTAATGGATTAGCCGAGTCTTCAAATAAAAGTCTTATGAGAATTATCAAGAAAATTTTAACTGATAATAAAAAGGATTATCATTCTCACTTAAAGTATGCTCTATGGGCAAACAAAATCAACACTAAGAGGTCCACATGTATGTTTCCTTACCAATTGGTTTATGGCATAGATTTAGTACTTCCTATTAACTTAGCTTTGCCTATCATGAAATTGTTTCAGGATGTAGGAGAGGAGCCTAATGATTTAACAAGGAGAATCAATCAGATTATTGAAGTACACAGAAGCAAAGATCAGGTCAATGACAAACTTCAAGAATATGAGGATTACATGAAGAAATGTTTTGACAGAAGTGAAAAAGAAAGGAGTTTTGAACCTGGTAATCTAGTGTTCAGATGGGATAGCAGAAGAGAGGAACCAAGAAAGCATGGAAAGTTTGATCCTAAGTGGTTTGGACCATATGTGATTGCAACAATTGTGGGAAGGAATTCATTTTCTCTTCAAAATCTTGGAGGAGAGATATTAGAAATTCCTGTCAATGGGCGTTTTCTGAAACATTTTCTTTCCTAGTTGATTAGTTTCTTTCATTTCCTTCATTGTTGATATCGGTATTGTTTTGGATTGACATTGACATTTCATTTCATTTCATTTTCAAACCCTGATTGGTTTAAGAAATCATTTTTATGAACTACAATCCAATTGAGGTTCTTTGTATGGTTTTATTTTAAAGAATAAAATGCTTCTTCAAACTGATGATTAATTACAGTTGAAGGAGTCAAGTTTGGTTTGGTTTGTTATGTTGGTTAAGATTTCATTTTATAATTTATTTGAATAAAATTAGTGACATTGATGTTACCAAGTAGTCTTAGTTTGGTTTGAATAAAAAATATTAAGTCTTTCTTTCTTTTTCAATCATATAGATCTTTATATAAATACTAAACCTAGTCAATAGGATATAATTAAACATGTTGCTTTGACAAGTTTGGTGAAAATTTTCTTTATTCAAATTGAAAAAGTATTTTTAGGATAATCCTTGTAAATTTAACCTTGATCTTAGACTATAGTTGGTTAGTTTTCTCAAGGTTAACCTTTAATCATAAGAAAATTCAAACATATAATTTACCTATAGGAGAAGGTATAGTTTGAACTGAAGGAAAAGTAATCTCAGAGTATCCTCAAACATGTAGCAGACTTACACTATTTTAGATCAAAAGAAGATATTATCCCTTGTGTTTTCTAACACTTTTGATTTCCCCCACTTCAAAGTACTAAAATAAAATTTAAAGATAAATAGTGAAAGGAAATTCAAAATTTTGATTTCTCTCATCTTTTCCAAAAGAGATTATGAAAGGAAATTCATAAAATGATTGCCCTCATATCAAATAAATGAAACCATTTAAATGAAGTGGTTAACGGAAATTCAATTTGGGCTATGCAAATAACTTCATTGGGGCTATGGAAGCCTGCTGGCAGTGAAGCAATATTTGTGATGTCTATCAAGGTTGTTTTACATAACTTTTCTTATACTCTATTATTAATTCTTTTCCAATGACTTTTGTATCTGATATGAATAGGTCTCTTTAAAATTAATCTAAATATTATTTATAACCTTGAGTTAGAACAAAGTCAATTAGAAATCTGGTATTTTAGTTAAATTTAGACTGATTATTTTAGACAATTCTTGAGTAAGTTTTAAATAAATAAATCTCTTATTAGCCTTTCTTTAAATCTATTCTTAAGCATGTTTTAATTTATGTATGATGACGGTTTTAATACTTCTATATATGGTTCAAATTTCATGAGAAAGAAGTACTTAGTTTTATTGGGTCTGTGAATAAGTTTTGAGAATATTGGCTTCATTGCCCAATCAAGAAGGCACTAGATCTGCATGTTCTTTCGTCCCTCATAGGGAGACACAATCTCCAGAAGGAACCTAATGTTGTAATATAGGTTAAAATTCTAGATAGGGTTTAAATTTTTTTAATATAGACATTTTTGAATCTCTTACTAGATGTTTCTTAGCTTTCCCTATTTTAGATTTTAAACTTTAGTATAAATTTTAATTAGATGGGTGCTATCGGATTAGCTTAGTGTTAATTTTTATTAATTTAGGTTTTATGTTATGTTTGAATAGATAATATAGTTATATATTAAATAATTGTAAACAATATATGATATATTAGTATTATAGGTCATAATATATAGTTTTACATTGTTAAAATTAATTTATAGTTATGTAATTATATTTTAATTTTGTATAGTTTAAATATTATTTAGAATTTAGTTTCATATTAGTTTAGTTTATATATATTATGAACTAATAAGTTTTGTGCTTGTTTGTAGGTCGACTTAGGCATGATCTTAGATTAATGGCCACAATTAATGGCCACAATTAAAATCGTGTTCCAACTTGCATGGAAGTTAACATACAAGCACAGACCCGAAAACCTTTATATCAAATTCGACTCAAGCCACTTGTCAATAGAAATTCTATTGCGTTTTGGCTCGGGCTATTTCAAATCTACTTGGCCAAACGCGAAAGCGAATAGGGAAATGCCACATATCCAGAATAAAATTCAAAAGGGTAATGTTTGGTTAATTTATGAAGGGCTAATCGCCAAGAATGTCCCCGATTGTAGCTCTCTCGAAAATTTCTCAACACTGGTTCAAATTCACCTTTCTTGCTAGACCCGGTATTACTTTGAATTTACGTGGAGGCTTCTACTCATCAATGAATAGTTGGTTCAACCGGCCTCAACAAAATCAACTAGAGTTTAGGGAATCTTTTTATTCTCGAATATAAATCTTTTTATAGCCAGGAAACATCTCAAGGATTAGAACACCATCTTTGATAACAATCATACTTACTGAACTTTGCATACAATTGGCGTTCTCTCAATATTTACAAAACCATTCTGACATGATCCTCGTGTTCTTCTTCAGATTTTGAATAAATATGGATATCATCAATACAAAATAGTACAAACTTGTCCAAATACTTACTAAAAACATTGTTTACAAGGCACATGAATGTGACTGGTGCATTGGTAAGTCCAAATGGTACCACCAAAAACTCATAATGACCATACCTCCTCCTAAAGGCTATGCTATGAATATCTTTGCCTTTGATTCTAACTTGATGGTATCCTAATCTCAAGTCAATTTTTTAGAACACCTTTGCCTCTCTTTCTTGATTAAACAAGTCATCAATCCGAGGAAATGGACCTATTTGTTCTTCATTATAACCTTTTTAAATTATCTATAGTCTATGGACAATCTCATAGTCTCATCCTTCATTTCCACAAACAAAATTGGTTCTCCCCAAGGAGACACACTTGGTATGTATCATTTCTCTAACAACTCTTGCAACTACATTTTCAACTCCATTAGTTCAGAAGTACTCATTCTATAAAAATATTTAGATACAAGAGTAACTCTAGGCATAAGATCAATTGACAAGTCAATGTCCCTCTTGTGGGGGAGATCAAGCATCTCACTTGGAAGTACATTGTTTAATTCTTGGAGTGTTGGATAATATTCCAACTTTTTTGTTGATTCCAACTCATGAACTACATATAACTGACACCCCTTTCTAAAACTCTTTTTCAACTGCAAGGCCAAAATTTTTCTTATGAAAATGGATTTTAGAGTACCTTCCATGGCAAATGCAAGACCAACTTGTCATTCCAAGGGGAAGCGAAATTGCAGGGCGTGGGTTTGTAATTTCCCTGACATTTTTGCAGGTTTCTCGAGCATCGGTGGGGGAGTTAGCTTAAGCCACGGTGTGGGAGTAGTGCATGGGATCCGAGAACAGTAGTTAGTAAATCCCTTGGACATGACATCGACTTCGGTGGAGGGCAGACCCATTTTCCCCGAAGATGCGGGGCACACTTTTCCTTTCCTGGTGGCCTCAGATGGATGCGCTTATTTGTACACCTGGACGGAGACAGGTGGGGCAGGGGCCTGACTGGGATCGAGATCCCAGAGCGGACGAGCAACACACAGAGTTTACGTTTGAATGGGGTGGAGGTGGGTTCGGGGTTTACTTTGGCAGAGTTGACAGGCTCGGTCCTCACCTCGAAGGGTGAGCTACCATACCCAGGAGGTCTGAATTATTCTGAAGGCTAGGGTGGGGAACACGCGTGTTTTCCAGAGCTGGTTGGGAATATCGATGGAGGTTTGGGGTTTGCTGCGGGGGACTTTTCCAGCTGACTTAATGTCCCACTTTCAGTATTGTTAGAGGTAGCAGCTTCTACTGGACCCGCCTCGTCCACAGAGGGTTTCAATTCTCCCCCGACGTTCTCGCCGTCAGATCTCCTAGTGGATGCAGAACTGGGTGGCGGCAGGGGTCCAGAGGTACCCACTAGTGGGGTTGTCTTTGCACTAACAACTGATACTTCACATGAAAAGAGGGGGTTAGTGCCTACCAGATCCTCACTGAGGGTGGAGCATTCAACCAAAGGCCTGAATAGTGATGGAGATAGACACAATTTTCCTTCAAAAACTGTTTAGTGTGCGCGGGATAGGGTGGGGTCCGAGCATCTAGTCTTTGGAGAGGACATCGATATGGACAGGGTCCTGGATTTCTCAAAAAGGGTAGTGGTTGGAAGAGTTAGGGGGAAGAAATTGGGCATGGATTTTCTTAAGGATTGGGTAACAAAAACATGGTTACCAGAGATTACCAAGATGCCCCAAATCCGACTACTCACTAGAGGCTGGTTTGCTTTCATCTTCTCCTCAACGGAGGATGTGGGTTGGGTATTAAAGAAGGCCTGGAGCTTAGCGGCCCCCCCCACTATCCTAAAATGATGGACCCCTTCTTTTGACGCAGAGAAAGAAAGAATTGACGAAGAACCCATATGGGTTGGGCTCCCAGGGCTCCCAATGCAATTCTGGAACTCACATCGCTTTGTTTCCATTGGGAATCTACTGGAAATTTTTTTAGAAGTCGATATTTCCTTTGAGGACACGAGATACATGTATGTTGCACGCATTTTGGTTAAGAT
The DNA here is from genome assembly GCA_032191745.1 of Picea mariana. Lineage (NCBI taxonomy): Eukaryota > Viridiplantae > Streptophyta > Pinopsida > Pinales > Pinaceae > Picea > Picea mariana. Next base: position 317,942 of record JASDQU010102701.1, read on the forward strand.
AAATCTGAGGAAGGTTTTATTACAAGAGCTCACCATAGACTTGACAGCTGAGACTTTCATCCAAACTTTGGACTATGAAGGGATTCCATTCAGATGCCACATATGCCACATCTACGGCCATGGAGTTGCAGATTTCCCCTTGCCTTTCAAAGGGAGTGGATGAAAAGTGATGCAGGAGCATCATCAGCAAGTACACGTGGTAGGACAACTCAGTGTCTGAGAGCCAATCCGGAGTCTCGAACGCTAGCCAATACTGCAATTCTTTTGAAGCAATAGAAAACAAAAGAGGAAAGATCACACATGTGAAGACAAAATGAGCACACGTGACTTGGGAGCTTAACCCTAGTCTCAATGTAACCACAATTAGATAGTAGTTAGTTTGTTTCTTTTGTATAAAGAGAGATTTTGTACGCCCAAAGGAGGGGTTACGAGAATTATGAGAAAGTAGGAATCTCAGAGTAGTAGTTGTTGCTTTGATTTTAGCTGTAACCATTTTCTTGATTTTGAATGAAGATAACAGAGAAAAATTGATCCAATGTATGGTGTGAATAGTGTTTGCAATTTCTCTGTTGTTGTCTTCATCTTTTCAAGAATGAATGAATCTTTCTACGAGTGTATGTAGCTTTGAAATGCTTGCATAAGAATTTAAAAATCATTTTTCTTCGTGAGCCGGTGCAAGGTGTGCACACAATCCGTAAGGGGTGCGTTGACAGGGTCTGTTTTGACTCGTAAAGCTCAGGAGAAATAGCGTAAGACTTTCTTTGTAGGAAGTGTAAAGCGACTGCCGCAAGAACTCAAATATTGTGTAAAGATCTATTGCAAAGAGTGCACAGACCTGGAATTCGATGGAGAGTTGAAGTGAATCCATAAAGAAGTTGAAGGATGAGAGCGGAAGAACGCCAGGAAGGCGAGAAAGGATTCTTTTCAAGAATGTTTGGATCTGAGTTGACAAATTTCCCAGAAAAGCAAGAAGTGCTTGGGAGATTGAAATCTTTGGAGAGATCAAGCTCAGGAGAAGTAGCACTTTCCAAGAAGCGCGAACGAGATCCAAGAAATGGACTCACAAGAAGGATAAAGGTCAAAGCCTTTAATCTTTTTGAAAATCTTCTAAGTCCGAAGAAAGATTTATCTCAGAGGGAAGATCTGGACCATCCGATCAACGTCCAGACAATGAGGAGCAAGTGCGAAGGAGGAAATATCTCAACCGTTCGATCTGAGCGCAAACAGATTGTAGCCGTCTGATCAAGGTAAAGTGCACTAACATTAAAGCTTTGAACATACACAGGAGGAACAAGGTCAAGAAATTCTGAAATCATCGGAACCGTCCATCACAACAGGACATGTGGCGAGAGATCAAAATTTCACTGAATCGTAAACTGGAAAGGTCAAAGAGCAGAGTTTTCAGGATTCGCGAAGTGCGAACTCACAAAAAGATCACAGTCATTGATCGTTCTGAAATCATCGAGACCGTCTGTTGTCAAGGAGGACACATGGCGAGAGATCAACACTTCGTTGAATCGTGACTCGAAGGAGTCAAAGGTTGAGTCGCGAGAACTCGCGAAATGCGAAATCGCGACATGACCTGAGCTGTTGATCAAAGGGGAGATCTGGACCGTTGGTCCAACGCCATTGCAATTTCGTCTATCGGGAGAATGGAGGCAAGGAGACTCCAAAGTCGCGAATCGTGAAAATATCACAGTCGTTGATCGAAGAAGGGATTTGAATCGTAGATGTGGTTTTGTCGGGACTTCGCAACCTGGGAAATCAAAGGTAAGAGTTCGGGGAACTCATGAAACCTGAAACTGCGAAGATTTGATCTGAGCCATCGCTTCGAGAAGAGACCTGGACCATTGAGCATCTAGGGAGACAAATCGTGAAGTGTGAACTCACGAGACGTGAAATCGTGAAGTTCTCGAAGATTGGCCCACGGTCATAGCGAAAAGCCACATCGGTGAAGGGGAATAGAGGGGCTATCATGCGCTAGGCTCTTGTCGGGATTTTGGAAGTCGAGAGAGTTGGAGTGACTCGCATGCAAAGGCCCGATACGTGAAGTCGTGACACACCTTTCAATTAGGCGATTGGTCACAGCCTTGGTCACATAAAGGGAGGGGATTAACCAAAAGAGTTAGCGTCTAAACACGCTGAAGCTTAAAGGCGTTAAGGAGAAAGCCGTAGGTTCCATATAACCTATGCTTTAAAGGAAAGATGGCCTATTAAGTGGATTTGATATTCTTGAAGGCCAAAGAGTCAATCAGACTCAGTTTCTTGATTGATCCTAGATTGGGAGGTTGCACAGTGCTTAGGAGAGAAGGGGGGTCTACATAAAAAAGGCACGAGTATCTCCTCCTCTCCTCTGAGAAAGAAAGTGGAACAACGTTTGGACTCTGGAAAGACATCGGGGAGGGAGAAGCAAAGCACAGAGGATTTGGGAACAAAAGGAATGAGCAACAACAACTTGGGTTTTCAGATAGATGGAGAGAGCATGCAAATAGTTGTGGTTCCACTTACTTTGCCTACTTTGGGAAACCTCCCACATCGCGAAAAGGATTTATCGGGTATGTTTACTCTAGATGCCTCTTTACTAAATTCCTCTCCCTTTTTGTCTATGGATTTATTTGGTTTGGCAGCAATAGCTATGACTCCTCCTTTGTTTTCAGGTGGGATGGGTCATCTATTAATCATTTTTCCCTCACTTGCTTGCCCCATTTCCTCCAGTGAGTCGGTTTTTTCTCCCCCATTGGTCACTCCTTCTTTGAACTTGGGGAGGGTGGGGGATCCTAATATTTCTGAGGTATTGTCTCTCCCAATCCAGCCCTCCTTACCAGTAGGAGATGTCCCATTTTCTAGAACAGACCCTCCCCTGGGTACTCACTCTTTGCCTCCTACGGTCGCGACCCTTGCTTCCACTCCCCACTCCTCTCTAGCTACGCCCTCTGCCTCAACTGACTCATCCTCAAAAGATAGTAGAATTCACTACCATTTTAGGAGTAGGTCGGTGGTCAAGGAGGATCATTTGGAGGGTGTTTTCCAGTCGTCGAATGGACGAGGCTTGGGGTCAATACCTTGCTCTTCCTATGTGAGCAAAAGAAGGGGAATAAAATCACACTTACTTTTAGGACAAGATCAAGCTAGAATTGACTTGGCTACAGGAAGACAATCCTCCATTGAATGGGCACTTAGAGCAAAACTTCCCCAGGAAGGAGTTACCTCATGAGGATCCTATCCTTCAACTGCTGGGGGTTGGTGAACCCATCAAAAAACTTGTTCTTATGAAGGCTGGTGGAACAAAGCATGCCAGAAGTCATTCTACTACAATAAACTCTAGGAGATAGTGTATCAATGGTTAAGGTTCTGGAATCTATTTTCCTGGGTTAGGTGTTTGCAGCGATTGATGCCAGGGGACGTTCAGGGGGACTGGCCATAGGCTGGAAGGAAAAGAGCTGCAATTTGGAAAGTTTCTGGGGTTTTACCTCAAGTATCGGTCTAAATATGTCTTCCACCGAGATGGGACGCATCTTAACAATTATCAATATTTATGGACCTCATCAAGATTGACAACCTTATTGGAACTCTTTATCCGACTGTGAGTGGTTCAAGGACAAGAATATTCTTCTTGGGGGAGATCTAAACTTCTCATTGGGAGCCTTGGAGGTGTGGGGTCCTCGGGCTGCACAGGATCCCTTATCCAATTTCTTCCTAAACTTTTTGGACCAGGCGAGACTGGTGTACGTGGAACCACAAAAATTAACACCCACCTGGTGCAACAGAAGGGTAGGGGCTGACCGGGTGGCCAAACGTCTGGAACGATTTTTACTATCTGACAAGTTCCTTGAATCATTTGCTTTAATTTTTCAATGGTTTTCATTTGGGGGGGAATCAGACCACCACTTGATACTGATTGAACTCCAGGAAAAAAACAGAATAACGTCGAGTCCCTTCAAATTCTTTGAGGGATGGCTATCAGAACCCTCTTTTCTTGAACTTGTTAAGACACTGTGGATTCCCTATCTAGAGGGAACACAGATTCATGTAGCGGTTCACTTTGTAGAGAACCTCAAATGCTTGAAACAAGCGACTAAAGGCTGGGTCAGGGAGAAAAAAATAAAGGACGACCAGGAACTGAGAGACATTGACACTACGCTGGCAGAGCTTCAAGATGGGGCAAGCCAGGGTTAATTTACTCGGGAAGCCAAAGATTTACTATATGGGTTGGAAAAAAGGAGAAGGGAATTAATGGCAGATAAAGAAGCACACTGGCGGTTAAAGAGCCGGGCATTGTGGCTCACTTGTGGAGATGAGAACACAAATGTTTTTCAAGTGTATGCCAAAGGCCGAAAAATTTCCAACACCATTTGGAGTTTGAGAGATCAGTCAGGGGAGGAGGTAAACAACTTCGAAGATTTGGCCGTTTTGGGCACCAAACATTTTAAGAAACTCTATAAAGCATAGGAGGGTTCGTCTATCGCCGAAATTATTAAGGTGGCTAGATTATTCCCCCACTTTGTAGAAGAGGAAGAAGTAGGGCCTTTAACGGATCCTGTCACCGAAAAAGAGTTGATGGAAGTACTCCACTCCTTTCAAAAAGGGAAAAGCCCAGGACCTGATGGTTGGCCCATTGAATTCTACCAAGGATGCTTCGATACTCTTGGACCTAACTTACTGAGGGTGATTGAGGAATCAAGGGTGAGTGGTCACATTCATAACCCAATCAATTCTTCATAGCACTCATTCCCAAGACAGACAATCCTTCCTCCTTTGAAGATTTTCAGCCTATCTCCTTATGCAACTGTCTGTACAAGATCATTTCAAAGGGAATCAACAGAAGGCTGAAGGTGATTCTCTCAAAACACATTTCCTGTGAAAATTTCATCTTTCTCGAAGGAAGACAGATACATGAGGCCATAGGAGTAGCATAGTAAGGTCTACACAGTATTAAAATAAAGAAACTCAACGCTGTTATGGTGAAAATAGACTTATCCAAAGATTTTGACCGGGTAAACTGATTATACCTCAGAATGCTATTGATACATTTGGGTTGCGGGTTGGACTTTACCAATTGGGTAATGGGTTGTTTAAGCTCACTTTCTTTCTTCATTCTACTCAACGGTTCAGCCACACAATTTTTTCAAGCGGAAAGAGGATTGAGTCAAGGCTGCCCCCTATCTCCCTTACTTTTCCTTTTGGTAGCTAAAGGCCTCAGTCGATACTTGGTAGGGGAAAAATTGGGAGGAAGATTCGTAGGCATAAAAATCTTAAACGGGCTGAGCATTACTCACTTGCTCTTTGTTGACAATATATTAATCTTTTGTGATGGCTTGAAGAGAGATGCTGGCATTTTATTGGAGGGTCTCACACTTTTCAAAATTGCAACTAGTATGTGGATCAATGCACAAAAATCCAGTATTATTTTCTCTCGGATTGCAGACGATGCATCATTACATTATTTGGCCTATTTCCCCTTTCAAACACAAGGTTTTGATTATGGAATTAAATATCTCAGCTTCCACTTAAAACCTAATGATTACCGGAAGACCAACTGGTTGTGGTTGCTGGCAAAGTTAGAAAAAAGATTAAAGGCCTAGAGCAATAAATGGTTATCAATGGAAGGAAGATTAGTACTAGTCAAGTCGGTACTAGAAGCAATTCCAGTCTACTAGATGTCCCTCTCTTGGATCCCAAAGGGCATCCTGGAAAAAGCGAGAAAATTGTCTTTCTCTTACCTTTGGAGGGGGAAATCGAAAAACCGGGTGATGCCCTGGGTTCGTTGGGAGAGAATTGCCAAACCAAAGGCATTGGGAGGTTGGGGATTAAAAAATATCTTCCTATCCTCAAAATCCTTAGCAACAAAATCAGTATGGATACTGATTGCAAAAAAAACCCTTTGGACCAATGTAGTCCTCCTGAAGTATGTGGCTCCACACTCCTTGCTGGAATGGCTCAAGAGCCCTAGCCCTCTGATGATGGGTATCTTAGTAATGTGGAAGGCGGTTCAAAGAGATTTTGGGGCTGATAGCATAAGAGAACATATCCTTCCAGATGAACTATGCACAACCTTAGAACGAGGGGGATATTACTACTTGACTCAGGCTGGAGATCCCCACAACACAACTCTGTGGAAGCAAGGCTGGATATCCAAAAGAACAGTGGGATTCGAAGGGGATGAAATTTTACTCTGGAACCGATATATCGAAGCCCTTAGGAAAGCAAATATTCGATTGACAGAGAGAGATGATGAGCTTATCTGGGATGGGGACCTGGGAGGAATCTACACCCCAAAAGCTAGTTATGTCCAGCTAAGTATTGACCCTTTGCAACAAGATGAGAAGTAGTGGTGGAGAAAAGTCTGGAAACAAAAGTGCCCAGCAAAAGGAAAATTTTTGGTCTGGAGAATCCTTGAGAACAAAATTCATGTGTGGGACATCCTACAGAAGCGTCAATTCAATGGCCCGAGTTGGTGTTCTCTTTGCAAAAATCAGGGGGAAACAATTGACCACCTATTTATGCGTTGATCTTTCACCTCAATGGTTTGGGCGGAAGCAACCAAATTAAACATTGCCATTTTCCCTTGGCAAGGCGCATCTTTCGAAGAAGCCTTGAAAGAATGGCTCTCGTCGAGGGCCCCACAAAATCTAAAATCATTTCCTCTCATAGTCGTCTGGGGAATATGGATAGCTAGAAACTCAAAAAAATTTCAAGATGAACCACAGTTGCCACTCCGTGTGGCCATAAACTGTTTAAGCATACTCGATCTTCTCAAGCGGGAGGATAAATCAGGCCAGAGCACTGCTCGAAGAGTACAGGTGGAACAGATCGATAAAGGTCGGCCATGGGCCTTATTTGATGGCACGACCTCGAGAGATCAACAATTATGTGGGGGCGGGGGTTGTTTATATATAAATGGCTAACATTTTTTCCTTCTCAAGGCTGGGTTGGGGGCTGGCACCAATAATTTTTCTAAGCTTTTGGCATTAAAATTGTTACTCCTATTTGCACTGGAAAAAGGGTGTAACACACTGTAGGTCTTCGGGGACTCATTAATAATCATCAATTAGGTGAATCAAGAACATGTTTGTCATATTACTTGACTAATTCCTTATCTTGCAGAAGTACGGAGGATTATCTCTACATTTCACACAATTTCTTTCTCTCATATCTACAGGGAAAGGAACACACTGGCTGACAGGCTTTCCAAAGAAGCCATGCAGCTAGAATATGGCAGTTGGCATATTACTCAACATACAACAGATGACAGTTTTGATTACCACAGACCTTTTCAGGACGAGCAATTATAGGACATGCATCCTTTTTTGTTGGAACCCCATGACTGTTCATAATCATAAAATGATGTAAAACACTTGCTATTTTGTTTTTGAAAACAACTAGAAAGTGTATGAACACACAACAAGACTGATACTATGGTTGTTACTTTTGTATTTGATGGAACTTTCAGAAATGGAAGTGAACTCACCAAGACAATATATATTTGACTATTTCTTCATAACAAATATATATCTGCGAATGTAATTTTGTATTTTTTTAATGAAATTACGAATTTTTTTATGTGAAAAAGAAAAGGTCATAATATATAGTTTTACATTGTTAAAATTAATTTATAGTTATCTAATTATATTTTAAGTTTGTATAGTTTAAATATTATTTAGAATTTAGTTTCATATTAGTTTAGTTTATATATATTATGAACTAATAAGTTTTGTGCTTGTTTGTAGGTCGACTCAGGCACGATCTTAGATTAATGACCACTATTAAAATCGTGTTCCAAATTGCATGGAAGTTAACAGACAAGTGCGGACTCGAAAACTTTTATATCAAATTTGACTCAAGCCACGTGTCAACATGAAATTCTATTGTGTTTTGGCTCGGGCTATTTCAAATCTGCTTGGCCAAACGTGAAGGCAAATAGGGAAAGGCCACATATCCATAATAAAATTCAAAAGGGTAATGTTTGGTTAATTTATGAAGGGCTAATCGCTAAGAATGTCCTCGATTGTAGCTCTCTCAAAAAATTTTCAGCACTGGTTCAAAGTCACCTTTCTTGCTAGACCTGGTATTACTTTGAATTTACGTGGAAGCTTCTACTCATCAATGAATAGTTGGTTCAACCGGCCTCAAAAAAATCAACTAGAGTTCAGGGAATCTTTTTATTCTCGAATATAAATCTTTTTATATTCAGGAAACATCTCAAGGATTAGAACACCATCTTTGATAACAATCACACTTATTGAACTTTGCATACAATTGGTGTTCTCTCAATATTTACAAAACTAGTCTGACATGATGTTCCTGTTCTTCTTCAGATTTTGAATAAATATGGATATCATCAATAAAAAATAGTACAAACTTGTTCAAATACTTACTAAGAACATTGTTTACAAGGCACATGAATGTGACTGGTGCATTGGTAAGTCCAAATGGTACCACCAAAAACTCATAATGACCATACCTCCTCCTAAAGGCCATGCTATGAATATCTTTGCCTTTGATTCTAACTTGATGGTATCCTAATCTCAAGTCAATTTTTTAGAACACCTTTGCCTCTCTTTCTTGATTAAACAAGTCATCAATCCGAGGAAATGAACCTATTTGTTCTTCATTATAACCTTTTTAAATTATCTATAGTCTATGGACAATCTCATAGTCTCATCCTTCATTTCCACAAACAAAATTGGTTCTCCCCAAGGAGACACACTTGGTATGTATCATTTCTCTAACAACTCTTGCAACTACATTTTCAACTCCATTAGTTCAGAAGTACTCATTCTATAAGGATATTTAGATACAAGAGTAACTATAGGCATAAGATCAATTGACAAGTCAATGTCCCTCTTGGGGGGGATATCAAGCATCTCACTTGGAAGTACATTGTTTAATTCTTGGAGTGTTGGATAATATTCCAACTTTTCTGTTGATTCCAACTCATGAACTACATATAACTGACACCCCTTTCTAAAACTCTTCTTCAACTGCAAGGCCAAAATTTTTCTTATGAAAATGGATTTTAGAGTACCTTCCATTGTTCCTAGATTAGTCATGAACTTGAAAGAATTTCCACTATAGCCTTCATGTTCCTAGATTAGTCATGAACTTGAAAGAATTTCCTTATTCCAAGAAGCCATGCCTCAACTTCTTTGCTTGATTTTACCTTACCATCAAAGGTGGGTGGTTTTACCTTTTTGAATTCCCCTTGTAAATAAACTCTTAAATACCTCTTCTTCCTTTGACCATGAGAAGAAAGCCTTGAACCACTATCATTTGAATATTCAAAAGTTGTTTTATTTTTGTTTGATGAGTTAGATGGTGTATATTAGTGGACTTCTAATTCTTAATATTGTGGGACCTTTTCCTTGAAGGACTCTTACAAGCATTGCTTGAAATTTTTCCTTGATGCATTTGTTTTTTTATTTTTGATCAAGTTTTGTAGTAGGGAAACATTTAATTCATTTTGTTCTTATTGAGCTTTTGATATCTTCTCATTATTTGCCATGTAACTTTGAAGATATTATTTTGGCTTCTCTTCATTTATGCCATGTCTAGAGGAGTCTAAATATTTCTTCTTTTATTAGATTTAGTTTTCTGAGGTTTGGTAAATCTTCCATGGCAACAATTACTCAATTCCACAAGATTGATTACCTACACATCTATTTGAACACGAGCCACTATGTAACAAAACAAAGAAAAAGAACAAAATGTTGGTTTTGACATAACACCATAATCATTGTCATCCATTTTTCTTTGAGCCCGTACAACCGCTAGTGTTGTAACCTTGGAATTGATATCAATTTGTAATATACATCTATCTTAAATCATCAAACATGGGTCTATTTTTTAATGCACTATAGATTAATTTCATGTGACTTGCACAATTGGTGCTTGGCAATTGTGTTCTCAACCTCTCACTCAACTTTTTCTAATGAAGGTAGTTTAACACAACTTAATATCAAAACTCAAAAGAGAGCTTAAACATGAGAATATGGATCCATTATTTCAATTGTACTTGATATGTTATCTTCACTTGTAGCCTCCAATTTATGGCAGCGTACATAGAGCATATCTCTTATTCAAGTTATAATTCCACATAAATATGGACTCTAATATAACTTGTATGCAAACTTTGTGCAACATATGTTGTAGGAATAAATAATCTAAGGAAACAACTTCTATCAACCATTTCCCATGTGTTCTAGTCTAACTGTGGGAGTCACAACTATAGTTGATGTTGTTCATAGTTTCATTTCAACTTCCAACAATGTATATGTGTAAATAGAGAAAGGAAGCTATTCCAGAAATTTAGAATGGTCCAATGCAACCACACCCTATCGACACATCCATAATTGTCAAAGTAATCTCTACAATTAAAAACTTGCTAGATATAGGTATACAAGAAAGAGAAACATGTGCACCAAATCTAGGGAGAAATTAAAGTCATATTATTCCCTAATATGTCTACTTATACCTTTTTGTTGAAGAAAATATGTCTATTGATACCTCTAGACACTCAAAACACAAAGACATCTATGGGCCACTTGAAACACAATGTTTATCATGTGTACAACCGTTTTCTAATTATTGAAAGCATAGTTGAGGAGAGGAAATTTGATCAAACCTATGGTAAATCAAGCCACAAAAATATTCAAATTGTTCATGGAACTAGTTACTAAAGGTAGCGATCTTTGTCAATTAGGGACCGTTGCAATTGTTTTGGTGTATTTCAATATATAAAGGTGTAGTTTAGTGACATCTATGTTAACAAAGAATAGAAAATGCATATGACCAATGAGGATGAGATGTTAATGACTATGGAACCTTCAATTGTATTATTTGACAATTAAGATATATGGCTCGAACCAAATATAATACTAATGCAATTAAATGACCAATCACCTAACATATCCAATAATACCCAAGGTCAGACATGAAACTAGATATTAAGCAATCTTAATTTTCATTATGTGGGTCTTGGTTAGTTGGTGTGACATGTTTTTAGTAAAGGAAGATACTCAACCAATCTAGAGCATTCTAACCTTTTTCTCTCTACTAGTGTAGGAGATAACATGTCTTTATCATTTTCTTTACTAGCCATGATTATGATACTGCAACTTGGCCAATGCTTTCTTCTCATAGTAAATAATTAGGAATTGTAGATCAGGAGATTGAGAATGAAGATATAACTCGAAAAAAGGAACCATCTGAATTAATGAGAATCTTCAAGCACATGTCCACCCTATTTTCAATAATGTCATACATGTGCTTCATCGTAGTATACTTAGAGTTGATAGTGAATATTATTTTTATAAATTGAAACACTTCACTTGAAGGTACAAATTCATCCACACCATCAAAATTTGCATACCAAATACATGAGAGAATGATCTTTTGACTAATTGCAACATTGTTTTATGATTGTAATACTATACATCCTACAATATTGCACATAGTACAAGGAAACATGGCATTTTGTAGACCTATAGGAATTTATCCATATAGGTGGTCATATCGCTTTCATAATATTTGTTGTAAACCAACAATTAATAGGCCTACCAGAACTCTATTGCATTTATTCATAAAACATAATAGCATTTGTACATTCATATAATTAAAGGATTTGCATAATAGAGTAGTTTTCAGGCATGCAATTTTACTTATTAACTCTACAGGAAATCACAAATGTATTCAAACATAAACAATTAAGAATTATACTCAAAATAAACAAGAATACTTGAGTCATTGAGAAGGTACTTATATTTTTTGAATGTGGAATATCAAGCAACTAATTAAGACAGAGTAATTTTCCACCCAACCATGGGCAGTCCTTTTTGGACACCACCCCCTAGCCGGGATATGAGACCTCTAGGGAAAATAATGCAAACTGAGGACTCTCTTAAGTCATTATCCCAATTCCATAAAGCATGAAATATCAACCAAGCAACCAAATGTTGAGTTCTTTAATCAGAGAAGCTTTGGAACTTTGAATACCTGCTCCATACAACACGAGGAAAATAATTCATTCTCTACTCAATAGTGCCTCATAAGTTTTCTTCCCTCCATTGCTCTTTAGTGTGTGCATATATAATCCATTTACTATCCATTTTCAAGTTTAACTCCATTAAATTTCCTCTTGGTTCTTGGATAATTTTATGATTAGATTTATGCTAGGGATTGCAAAGATGTCTCTCTAATCAATTTGGCCTCTCTTGTTGTACTTTATTTCTTTCTTGATCTTCTCTATGGATTTTTCTCTTCCTTGTCCTCTTCTCAAGGCTATAATGCCCTCCTTTCATGGGATACTCAGTCCCATAATATGGAAACCCTCTTTTTCAAATCTAAAACTCTCTTTTCCTTTCCTCTATTATTCCCAAAAAACATCTCCATATTTCCTATTTGGTTTCCCCCCTTTTGCATGGGTGAAGAGGACAACTAAGAGTCCTAAACCAACTTCTTTTTGTTTTAATTATGTTGGGCAGGGGGGGGGATTTCTTAGAATGTAGGAAGTGGTTTCCTAGATTTAGGAGATGGTTACATCAACTTCTGACCTCTCCTATTAAACTATAGGCTAGGTTCAACTTCAACATCACAAAAGAGTGAAGGTTAAAGTAATGCCAAGGTGGGTAGGAAAAGAGACATAGGTAACTAGGAATAAAAAATCCCCTTAGACCCCCTTATCTTTCCTCTCTTGTGGTATCATAACCCCTTTAGGCGCTCATGCTTAGCTAATCTTAGCTCTTTTATTAACTACAAAATAACAATGTTTACAAGTATTCGAAATCGCCATGGCATGTCTACTTCATGGTGTGAATAAGGGATATTAATAAAAATATCTATGCAAAAACATTTAAACACAATTAAATTCAAATTATTACAAAGGTTTAAAATTGAGACATTACACTTTCTTTTGGCTTGAAGTATCTATAAACTAAATGGTGTTTTCAGCAATAAATATTCATTTGTTGAACTAAATTATGTCACTTTGTTCATCGAAAAAAATACTCCCACCAAACAAGATGACCAACATCAAAGTATTTGTATATATGTTTAATATTTTTTATTTTTAAATTTCTTCCCAACATTTAAGATATTCTACATCTTTAATATGTACCCATGCATTGTGAAACACAATAATTAATTGCAATAACAATAATTTGATGCATAGTTTTGACAAATTAGGATGAACTTCAAAAATTCCAAATCCAATGATGCCCATATTATGGACTTTTGCACCATATAATAGTTTTCCCGTTTTTTGATATAGAATCAATGTTGGAAGATAATATCATTAATTAGGTCAACACACTTTTCTTCATTTTATAAGTGTTTTCCCATTTATTTTTTTAATACAGAATCAATGTTGGAAAATATAATATCATTCAATAGGTCAATGCATTTTTCTTTTCCATTTGTTCCATAATAAATATCCACATGTTAACTGTTTCATTCAAAGTGTGAAAAATAGGCTCAAGAGAGTATGTTTTCTTAATAATTCTAATTAATGGTTGCTTTCAACTTTCTTTACATTCAATATTACTGTAAAATGACTAAACACTTGATCAATATGGCATGGTTATAGTCAACAAATTAAATTTTACTTTTAAAAAATTTCCTAGTGATTTAGAAGAAATTTGGGGTGTAAAATAGGTCTCCTAAAGGAAACAATAAAATAAAAGTTAATAATTGTGGAGGAAAAAAAAGAAAACTACCTTTTTTTTCCATGCATTTTCAATTTATATCCTTATATATTTACTAAAAGTATCAAGCATAGGTACTCACCAGATGCAAAATCATGCATTGAATGAGTACCCATACTTGATACTTTGAATAAATCAATCACGAGATAAACTGAAAATACATGAAAAATTTGTCATTTTTCCTGTATTTTCAATTTATCTCATGATAGGTTTATTAAAAGTATCAAGTCCAAGTACTCATTGGATGTGGAATTTAGCAATGAGTACCTACACTTGATACTTTTAGTAAACCTATAAGGTTATAAATTAAAAATTTGTGAAAAAAATAGTTTTTTTTCTTTCCATCCAAAACTATTCACCCATGAGGTTGACGTCATTGTCTTAAAACCTATTGGTTGAAAATAAGCATTCAATTATTTATTTATTTTTAGGAAATTTTCTTAAAAATTTAGATCTCAAATTTCCCCTAATGTTAACAAGAATGCTTAGATATCCAAACACACCTTGAATTTTTTTCACAACTAGCGTTGTCTAATTGTAAATGAATAACTCGAGGAAGATGGTCAGACTAACGAGTAAGCATGTGATGAATTATGATGATTGCAATATTTTCGTAATTGTGAATATTTGGAGTTGTGAAGTAAACATTTTAAGACATTTGACCATTAAACATTGTACACCCATATGTTATAATCTAAGGGATTACATAGGGAAGTTACCGGTAGGGAACATACACATCATAATATACATAAAGCAATATACAATAATGTATAAGCATGCATACATAGGAGGAGGTAGAGGAGAAAAGTATTATTGGAATCAACAATAGGTAGTATTTTATTATATCAAATCAAGCACCACTTTTTCCCCTTTGTTACATCCATGATCACATCTTTTAATACATTGATTCAATTGGCAGACAGTTACAACTCTTCTTAACTACCTTAGTTGGTCAACTTGACACAATGATCAACCAAATCGACTACATAGTCGACTTTTATCCTGAGTCAACTAAAAATTTACAATGGTCAACTGCATGGCCTAGTTAACTAGGCCCTCTACTATCTCCCACACCCTTAAATCCTTCTTCATCGCAAAGAAGATGGAGATTGGAAAATTACAAAAATGCTGAAGTGCCAAAATTTACAAAAATAGTGCGTTGATGATTGGGATAAGTGAGTGCTTGGTGGTGGTGGTAATGCTGTTGGGACTGAATATGTCAGTATAGATTCATTCAGAGGCACTTGCAAGGATATAAATGATTATTTTGTGCTTCTAGAGTTGATTCTAGTGGTGGCTCAGGCTAATCAACAAATCATTTGTCAAGATGCACTTTAGCTTCTCATTCAACTCTAAGTTTCTCAGACTAGTTAGGATGCTTTTCTTATGTAGATGGGGTTAGTGCATGTTCTATGGCGTTAACAATATATTTTATTAATGTACTTGGACTAAAGAAATGAAATCTTGACTGAGGTGGAGAAGTAGATGGTGCATGTTGTTTAAGAACTAAAGTGGTTTTTGGGGGATTGGTGTAGATTTGGTGAATATGTGGTGCTATATGTTGTAGTTGACTTTTAAAATATCACCACTCTTCAAATGCTTGTTTTTATTTTAAATTGAGTGTTTTCATTTGAGCTAGATACTCTAGTTTTTCAAGAATGTGGGCATTATGTACTAATTTCAATTCTGGGTTGTACTTCTCTTGATTTTTATGAACTTGTTTGAATGTTTCTGCAATATGTTTTGATGCAGTGTTGGATTCTATTTGTGCATTCTTGGAATCCTAAAACCAATGATGTTCTTGATCTATGACTTCTGCCTCTACTTGCTTTTCTTGGTGAATATTCCTAGCCAAAGCATCACATGCTCGTGTGTTAGATGTAGTGTTCATTATGTTAATGAGATCTTAGATCAAATCATGTTGGACCTTCAATTGACTACATGTAGTAGAAAAATACATTGGCCAATTAGTTAGCAGTATGTTCATACTGGAGGCATGTGCACTTGTTCCTTCTAGGTCTATCTTTATTTCTTCAAAATTTTCATATTATGTTTGTAAGTTTGCTCCAGTCTAATCATCTTTTAGTGTTTTGTTTTCTTCTTCCAATTGTTGATATCGGTCGACCAAGTTTTGAACCAAGTGCTTCATATAGGAAAGTCAGTTTGTAGAGGGTATTCAAGGTTGATACCCAATTTGGCTTGGACAAATGATTTGCATTCTTGCCATACTTTCTATTGTTTATCCTTTCAGTTCTATAATGTATGCATTCCAATGAGGGAAGCTCTCCATCTCTTGAATATTTCCTTATTGATTTCATGATATAAGTCCAACATTTCTCCATTGGTAAGATTTTTTGGATTGAATACTACCTTTGAAGTATTATTGGAGTCCATTTGTGGTTGAAATATTGTAAATACCATTGGTTCTTTATGTTCCGTGTCTCCTTCTTTTCCATGGCCCTTTCATTTGTGTGATCAAGATGTTGTTTGTGTTGTTGTTGTCATTGTTGCAAGCTACTGTGAAGATAGTTTGGATGGGTGTATTGGGTCAGTGTTTTTTCGTTGGGGTGGAAGGTGGATTCTCATTGGTTGGCTAGTCTCTACCCTGATCCAATTGTTCATTTTTCTCATGGGTTTGCTATTGAGTCTGTTGTTAGGTCAATTCCTCTTGCTTCTATGTTTGCTATTGTTCTATCAGTTGTTCAATTGACTAGGGTTGTTGAGTCGATACAGTTGATTGTTCCAGAGTTTCTTTCTCTATAGGGGTCAGTATTGTGGGTGATGGATCCTTGGTTAGATCGATATTTAACTCAAGTGGCCATGGGATTTTTTATTTTTATTTTTATTTTCGTTGTTCTCTTTTTCTTGGATGCATTGGCAACAACTTTTGTTGCCTTGGCTTCTTTTCTATTTGTTATTGTTGCATCCTTTCTAGTTGTATTTGTGTCTACTTCTCTATTGTGATGTTGTTATTTAATACTTCAATGATGATTTCCTTGGCCTTTTCCATTGCTTCAACGTATTGAGGGTTGACACTCGATTCTAGTACTAGTTTTCTTTTCTTTTCTTGTTCCCTTATTGTTTTATTTCGTCGATCCATATCTACTGTGAGTACAAGTTGTGTGACTTGCTCTAACTTATTCTTGATTATAGCTTCCTCAAAGTTGATGTCTTCAATACCTTGGATAAGTACTTACAAGTTTTTCTTTGTCGACTGACTAGGAAAGTCAGTTGGTGCTTCTATCTGGGTACTCTGCCTCATTCCAATCTATTTCTTTTTAGGGGATTTTGATGTTGAGCTTGCATGTATTACAAAAGGTATAGTGTAGACCGCTTCTTCTTGTCCCTTGTTGAATTCTCCATTTTTCCAGGGTGTGATTATGTTGGTAATGGTGGATGAAGTGAGAGGTGGAACCACTGTGAGTGTATTTGGTTGTCATGTAATTCAACAAAAATATGTTCAACCATTGGCTAATATTCAAGCTCTTTTGGTTCTACAACTATTCCATGTGCATACCATACTTTTGTGAAGTCAAGTCCCAATTGCATGTGGATTTCTAGGGGTAAAGAACTTTTGAAATTCTACAAGAGTATCCATCGATGATAGACATTCTTCAATGTTTGAACCTATTCTTGGAACATATACTGAGGTGTTAATCCCTTAGTCATGCATTTCTAGTAAGATGCAAAGCATTTGGAATTAAAAGTTGACGAGGTTATTGACTTAGTAAAGTGATTTTACCTACTGGATAAACCTGACTCATGGCAACCCAAATTAATAGCGATGGATACCTGATAGCCTTGCTTGAATCCTGACATTCTTCTTAATTTCCCCTTAAAATTTCAGCAACATGTTTGACCTAGTTAAAAACCTTTCCTTGCTTGACTATTTGACCTATGGCTTATAACATGTTTAGCTTGATGCTGGATGTTGGACCTAAAGAAGTCAAGAATAAAGAGACTATGATACATTCCGATTTAACATGTTGGTTGATCACTTGGATGATGACCAAGCCCTTAGACTTCTTTGTCATTATGATCGATGTGAACTTTTGGATCTAAGCTATTAGATCTATCATCTTGGAGATTGGGTCTACTTTGTTGAGAATACTAGTGATTTGTTGTATTAATCCAACCATTATTGTAATTGGTTATTAAATCCATTACTAACCATGGTGATACCAATTGATCATAAATTTTGCACTTTATTCCTTTTATTCGTCGATTCTGGTGAACTTGGGTGCACTCATATATGACCTAATTTGGGATTTTTCAAGCATCATGGTTTCTTTTTGATGAAATTTTGGTATGATCTTTTAACCATAGACAATTTCACATCATTGTCACCCAACCATATGCATTCACATATGCCACCCCCAAGCACACTAACCTTTACTTAGAATAATTATGGAAAGCCTACTCCAGAACCAACAGATAAACCCTAGTTGCTAACTGCAACAACAACTCAAGACAAGTAGAGCGCTCCTTCTCCAATGGTAGTGCACAAGAGAGAGAGTCTCCATATCCACATAATACATTCCATACACAATTGCAGCAGCTGCAACTTCACTACTCTCTCAACCTTATGCCATAATTAACAAGAATATCCCCAAGAGTTTTACCAAGAGAATCACTTGATAATGCTAGAGAGAGACCAAGACCAAGAGATGACCATACACCCATATTMCTCCTTGCAGCTACAGTTGCAGCTGCAACTGCAACTCTCCACAAGACTTGCACTCTGATTGGGTATCCAAATGAGMTAAAACATCCTCTATTTATATTAATCTGTCTAGTGACTTTTCTGGYTGGGTCGACCTGAMTTTCTGGTAATTATATTTTTTGTTTATCTTTTTCCTGTGGAGTTGACTTGTATTTATGGAAGATAATATTCTAATATTATTTGTTCTGCTAGGTCGAATTTTCTTCTAGGGTTTTCACACATTGTTTAATGGTTCACTTGCTTCCAAGATATTCTATTYTAAGTCATAGGTTACACGTGGAGGTTAATACCTCCCACAACTACCAAAATATCAACACTCCCTCTTAGCTAGGGAGGTATTAACTAAGACGTTCTTCATGTAGTGGCATCGAACACATCCATCCATTTCACATGGAATGGGAAAAATTCACATGGTATTGCAGACCAATCTATAGGTAGCATCACCATAGCCACACAGACTATCATATGATCAAATAGATCAAGTATCACCATCATAGCTGCCAATTAGCCATCTAGCTAGCAAACACCTTCAACACTACTGGTTGGACCTCCAACTAGTAACCTCTGATGCTAATGATCAACACTCTAACTGGGAATTATTTCCAACACTATAGATCGACATCTAGTTCATACAGAACTAGTAACTCGTCAGATCACATAAAATTTGACTCAAAAATTTAGCACTCCCTCTTAACGAGGAAGGTATTCATCTTGGAATGATCATCATCATTGCTTCTGCGCTTCTACACACCTCAACCATTGTCTTTTTGAATTTCATGAATCCATACATCATAAGAAGTTATGCACTTTCACTTAAGTAGTGTACCAGCCTTTGTTGGAGTAGCATACCAACCTGTGTTGGGTAACATACTAGTCTATGTTGGAGTAGCATACCAACCTACACTGGGTAACATACTAGCATGTGTTGGAGTAGCATACCAACCTACRYTGGGGCAACATACCAACCTACGTTGGAGTAACATACCAACCTGCATTGGGGTAACATGCCATCCTGCATTGGAGTAGCATACCAACTTGCGTTGGGGTAACATACCAGCTTGTGTTGGAGTAGCATACCAACTTGCGTTGGGGTAACATATTAGCCTGCATTGGAGTAGCATACCAACCTGCGATGGGGTAACATACCAGCCTACGTTGGAGTAGCATACCAACCAGTGTTGGGGTAACATACCAGCCTGCGTTGGAGTAGCATAACAACCTGCGTTGGGGTAACATAATGACATGCGTTGGAGTAGCATACCAACCTGTGTTGGGGTAACATACCAACCTGCATTGGAGTAGCATACAAACCTATGTTGGGGTAACATACTAGCCTGCGTTGGAGTAGCATATCAACATGTGCTAGGGTAACATACCAACCTACATTGGAGTATCATACCAACCTGCTATGGGGTAGCTCCTACTACTAGGGATCACATCACTTCCCTCTACTAGGGAATACATCAATTCTCACTAGTGGAGAAAAAAAATATTTGGACCACTCCAAGCTTGTCCCTGACAGAGGCTTGGTCAACATATCCACTACCTGTTCGTCGATAGAAATATACTAGAGCAAGTGTCTCGTCATAGTCTTCTCCCTCTTGCTGGGAGAATCCTCTAGACACAATCAAGCTTTGTACATCTCTAGTCTATTTAACTACAACATGCTTGATCTTGTAGATCAACTTGGAAGTCACCACTGATTTCCCTTTTGGTCTCATAACCAAGGAAGAGATATATATCCCAGTTCTTTTGACTCGCTTCCTGTTCGATCACTATATAAAAGTATACTGAAGAAAGGAATCTTCCCATAATATCTCGTATCTCTTCGAAGCCTTTGAAGCTTCGATCTAGCCTTCTCAACCCATGGAATATGTCTGTCAGTTCCAGAAGATGTCTCTCTCTTCCATCTAAATATGAAAGTCTCTTAGTCTCCATTCTCCCTTTGAATCTTAACTCCCTCTAAGTTTGCATAATATTCAGAGCCATTTGCTCCTCATGATATGGCTCATCAATGTTGCATCCTGCAAAGTTTTATGGGACCACATTGGTCTCTTCTTAGTTACTGCAATGATTTTGGGTAGGCCCTTCTGGCTCTACTAACTCTTCCTAATGATTTAAAGAGTGATCAACTTCACTAGAGGGATTTTTTCGATCATCTTTGGAGCCTTATTCTCCTTACAATCAATCTCCATATAAGATACTATGTATCTCACAAAAGTACCCTTCTTCATCTTCTTCTTCTTTGGTACATGGTCATGTATACAACTTCTTATCTGGATAGTCTACTCCATGTCTCAAACTAGAGACCATCTAATATGTTTTCTCCTGCAACCGTCACTATAGCTTCCCTCAGAGTTATCACTTGTGACCTTCCCGGAACAAGGATAACAAAGGGAAAAACAATAGACAAGAATAATACTCTTATAATAATAAAAACAAGAACGAGAACAATAATCATGTTAGAAAAATAGGATCGCGGAGCAATAAAATAAAACAAATGCGGAAATAAAACATAGAAGATACACAATAAAATAGAGACACAGATATACGTGGTTCACGCAGTGTGGGCTACGTCCACCAAAGAAATTTCTAGGCCCTTCCTTTATTATTATCCAACAAATGAAGGGATACAACCTACAACATACCTGTTGTAACTTCCTCTTCTTTCTCTCACAGTATCCTCTCTTAAAATACAATATTCACAATAATACACAGTCACAATACAATTCGCTCATAAAAGAGAGTTTCCTTCTAGGGAAAAAAACCATAAAATGACTTCTACCATCAGATATACAACCTTATAATGAATGGTCCATATTGACTATGAAATTACAATATTTTACAAGGAAATGTTTCCCAAAATTTCGCTTCGGGGGCGTTTCCCTCGAATCCCTCGTCAGGGGGGGGGGGCTACAAAAATTGTCGTCGCCTGCACCTAGACGCCCCTGGCGACATGGGGGAAAGTCCCCCCACACCCCACCATTAGGGAATGGGGTCCAAGCACAACTGAAACAAACCTCTGAATCAGGAAGATAATCATTCTCCACAACAAACAATAATAGCAATAACTCCTTCTCAGAGCTATTGCTTGTGACCTGCCTGTAACAAGAACCAAAATAAAAATACAATAATAAGAAATAGGAACAACAATATTCTAGTGTTGTGATCAATCATTCCTCCATGGTAACCTGCCTAGAACAAGAAAACAAGAACAAAAATTATAATAACATTTTCATACGAACATATCTATGTCAACAAGAATAAAAAGGCAATCTCATGGTAATCATCATATTATTACAAAAGTGACCTTCCTGGAAGAAAAACAAGACGTATCTCCTAGACAAGACATTAGTTCATCTTGCAACCAAGTACAATAAGAATTTATATCAATAGTAATCACATGCTACCAAAGTATTCATTGTATCTAGCAGTAATAGAACCTTTTAGGGATTGTTGTCACAACTAGTAATGTATCAATTTTCAAACTTGATATGTGCAAATTGGAAACTTATTAATTTAATCAATCAAACCTGGAACCTAGAGTCTTATATTCAAGAACGAGTGTTGTTTATTTTCTTTTGAGTCTCCTTCACTCAAGATGACAAGTATTCTCTTCAACCTGTACCCTATACTTAAGACAATATGCTTTCTCGACAGAAATACGAGTTAGCGAATATAATGCAAATAAAATCTAAAATCTCAACATTAATCAATCTAATACTTTGACTAGAGTCGGCTTATAACTTTAAATTTGAATAGAGGTTCCTATAACTTCAATAGATCAAAATACAACTATATGTTCATAAGATTACAATAATTCCATAACAACTAGAGACATATGGAAAAAATCAAACCTGGAGTGCATTGTTCCTATGAATGTGTTGGGTATGAGATCCCTCTAGATCTACGATTGTAAGAGACCTATTCTCCCGCAATCACACTCAAAATAATGATATAGTTTAAATATATATAAGTACATACCTCTGGCAGCATCGACATGTAGTAGCACCATCAAACAATAAAGACAAGAAATGGAAAACCTTAAGACTTCAAAGGTGCTCCAACTTGTAATCTATAGGTAGTTGGAGATGTGTTAGGGTAAGGCTCACTTGGACAACCAAAAATTAGTCCCAACACTTCACAAAAAATTTCACTGCAACTRGTGKTGCAACAGGAACTGCAACTAACACTATAACTGGTGCTACAACTGACACTACAATTGGTGTTGCAACTGGCAYGAAGGAACTGGTACTACAGAACTAGGTATTATGAGGAAACCCTAATTTATCAACTTCAAAAATTTGCAGATTTGATCTGGGGAAGAGATACGCCCTAYTTAGGAAACCTTCTTACTGAGTTCAATAAGTTCTCAATTAGCTTGACAATGGGTGAAACTAAGGATCTTCCTTCCAACGGTTAGACTGTTACGAACGAAACCAACTCTGATTCCATGTTGAAATTTTGATATGCTCGTTTAACCATAGACAATGTCACATCATTGTCACCGAACCATAGGCATTCACATATGCCACCCCYGAGCACACTAACCTTTACTTAGAATAATTCCGGAAAGCCTACTCCAGAACCAACAAATAAACCCTAGCTTCTAACTACAACAACTCAAGAAAAGTAGAGCGCTCCTTCTCCAATGGTAGTGCGCAAGAGAGAGAGAGTCTTCATATCCACAAAATAAGTGCCATACACAACTACAAAAACTGTAGCTACACTACTCTCTCAACCTTGCGCCATACTTAGCAAGAATATCACCAAGCGTTTCACCAATAGAATCACCAAGATAATCACCAAGAGAATCACTTGATAACACTAGAGAGAGACCAAGACCAAGAGATGACCATACATCCTTATTTCTCCTTGCAGTTGCAGTTGCATCTCTCCATAAGACTTGTGCTCTGACTGGGTATCCAAATGAGCTAAAAGTCCTCTATTTATATTAATCTGTCCAATGACTTTTCTTTCTGGGCTGACCTGACTTTCTGGTAATTATATTTTTTGTTTATATTTTTCCTGTGGAGCTGACTTGTATTTCTAGAAGATAATATTCTAATATTATTTATTCTACTAGGCCGACTTGTCTTCTAGGGTTTCCACACACTATTTAATGGTTCACTTGCTTCTAGAATATTCTATTCTAAGTGATAGGTTACACGTGGAGGTTAATACCTCCCACAACTACCAAAACATCAACACTTTTTTCCATTTTCCACCGACTATGCCCCATTTGGTGAAATTTGTCCAATGTTTCTCCCAATAAATTTTCTCCATTCATGTCCGTCAAATATTATTCATTTTGACTTCAAGTTTGGATGCATTATGCCTATCAAACCTCTTATTGGTGTGGGGCTTGACCAATTGCTTCTTTGTATGAACTTGTCCCCTCGTCTTTGGTGGCATTTCGTTGAGGTGTTCTTCTACTATACATACATTTGACTTCCTTAATAAGGAGGGGTTTTTAAACTCCGTGTTAGAGTTTTTAGGTGCTCATGGCTTACTAGACTTATGTGGATTTGATGAACAACTTTGCAATGTGATTTGTGGTGCATTGAGTGGTGTATTTATAGTGGATTTGGGTCCAGGTTGGTCACACATGTGGGTATTATTTCAACGACTTTCTATATTAATGAAGTGCATTAAGTGTATCATGTGTGGTTTCTTTTTCCCACCATCAACTTTTTCTTGGTCAGTTCACTATTCTTGATCGACTTTCTTCCTCTGTTGACCACTTCCTTCTTCTTCTTCCTTTAAATTTTTCTTGGCATTTGAATTTTGTTGTCTCCATTAATCCCTACGATGTCATCATGTTCTAAGGGTTGTTGATTGATCTAGATGCATGCTTTATTCAAAGTTCTTCTGTCAATTTAACATCTATCAGTTGTTTTCTTTGAGCTTTTTGTCCACTGTTCTTGCTCAAACCCAATCGACTACCATGATTCGAAGAAAGTTATGATTATTATTGGTTCTAGTTAGGTAAGAATTGTTGAATAAATCACCATCCTAAGATGAATTATTATCGATTTATCCTTAATTGAATGTCTTATTGAGGTTTTTTTTTTCAAGAGTTTACCCACCAGATTAATTGGTTTTCAAGTAAGCTCCTATCTAATATCACCCCTAAGGGTTTTCACCATTAT
>JASDQU010102701.1:345026-364265 GCA_032191745.1 Picea mariana
TCTATTTTTTCTTTATTTAAAACATTTTGTGAAAAAAATGTTTTTTTTTTTTTTTTAAACGAAAAAATGGATTACTTTTTTCATTTATTCATTTGTTATATTTTTGATTTATTTATTTTTAATGTAATTTCTTTTTCCCGAGGAAAAAAATCATAACTTCTATTTCATTAAAGAAAGAATTACATTCCATAGGCACCCAGGGTGCAAAGAGTTTTTTTTTAATGTAAAATTGTTAAAAAAAATTAATTAATTAATTTTCACCTAACACCACTTTTGATTTAGAAGTTAGTTTCAAGGTTTTTTTTGTAATTTTTTTCCCAGGAAAAAAATCGTAAATTCTATTTCATTAAAGAAAAAATTACATTCCATAGGCACCGAGGGTGCAAAGAGTTTTTTTTTAATGTAAATTTATTAATAGAATTAATTAATTAATTTTCACCTAACACCACTTTTGATTTAGGAGTTAGTTTCATGGTTTTTTCTATTGTCAAGACAACAATCCAAATCAAGTCACAGTCTTAACTCCGAGAATAAAGTTGGTCCTACTAATAACATATTTTTTTGATTCAAGGGTCAATTTTAAGGTTTTGTCATCTTGTCAAGGCCACAATTTCAAACAAGTCACAATTTTAGCCACCTCCCCAAAAAAGGATGCTACTGGTAGCACCACTTTTTTATTCTAGGGTTGATTTTGGTGGATTTTATGCAAAAATATGGATTTTTTGGGCTGGAGTTATTGTTAAGTCGGTAACTTTTTTTCCTTCTTGCATGTATTGACTATCTCTTCTTCTACCCATTTGGTTAAGTAATCAACTACAATGATAATATATCTTGCTCATGTTCATTTTTCTCTTTCTAGAAAAGGTACCATAGAGTCAATGGCACATATTTCCAAAGGTAGGTTGGGATTGACCGAATTTAGTGGCATCTCGTCTTTCCATAATGGTAGGCCCATCCTTTGACAATTATAACATTTACTAGATTTGGCTTGATAGTCTCTATGCAGTTTGGGCTGCCAAAGTCTTTCTTGTATTATTTTCCTTGCAGTTGTGTCTACATGAAAGTGTCCTCCTGTTGGACCGACATGTGCTTCTTCAATTATGGTGTCCCTTTCCTACTCTAGGGCACATCATCTTAATATATTGTTTGGTCCACATTTATAAAGATATATGTTCATAATTGTGAAGGGGTCAACTTTCATTGCTAGCACCTTCCTTTTTCTCTCTAGGTAATCTTTTGGAGCCTTCCCTTCTTGCAAAAAATGTACTATTTCAGCTAGGTCTTTTGGAGTTGACTTGAATCAAAATAGGTGGGCATTTGGGAGGTTGTGTTTGATGCTTTTCACCTCTGCTTCGGTTTCCACTCTTGAAATATGGTCGTCCCAACGTTATTTTTCTCTCGTCAAACCACTACTTCAAACTCAAATTCCTGAAATAACAAGAGCCATCTACAGAGTCATCCTTGGTGAACTAGTTTGTTGATTAAGTACTTCAATGCTTGATGGTCTGTGTCAAATATGAAGGGGTTATCCAACAAATAGTGCCTAAATTTCTCTAGAGAAAATATGATACCAAGGCCTCCTCTTTCCATGAATGAATAGTTCCTTTTAGCCTTATTTAACTTTAGACTAACATAGGCATTCAGGTGGTCAACCATCTCATCACCAAGTTGGGAAAGGACTACGATAACTGCTACATTGGACATATCGACATTAGCGTGGGTTTTTTTTCATCCAATTAGGAAATCGTAAAATAGGGGATTCCATAATTTTTTGTTTTAAAAGATTGAAAGATTCATTACATTTTGTACTCCTTATGAACTCATTTCTCAATAACTCGTCAATGGAGAAGGTAATATCTAAGTATTTCCTTATGAACTTCTTATAATACCCAGTGTGACCCAAAAATATTTTAATCTTCTTTGGATTGACTAGTGGATTTAGATTGATAATAGCTTTGATTTTGGCCATGTTGACTTTAATCCCATCTTTGTAGACAACATGTCCATGCAATATACCAATAGGGGTTGCAAACATACATTTCTTTATGTTTAGAGAAAGATGTATTTGTCGATACTTTTCGAGCATCATTCAAAGCCAATGTATGTGATTTTTCAACAAACTATATATTGTCCAATCATCAAATTTAATTTCCCTTTTTTAATAAATTTTTATTCTTGGAATATGTTGACTATGATATGGGAAAATAAAACAAGTGCATTCTTTAGTCGGAAAGGCATTAATTTGTACACAAAAGATCCAAACTCTAACACACAAGTTTTTTTCTCTTGGTCCTCCTAGGTAATAGGTACTTTTTTTTTTGTAAGTCAGTGTAGAAATCTATATTACTTGTATAAAATATGATACAAAATGGGGATCTTGGTATGCCTAAAAGGAAACCAGACTAGAGGACCCTTGTTGTTGGTTTTGATAATCACTTTGGAGGTATCTGGTCTGCCAAAAATTGGAAACCAGACCAAACCTCCCTTATCAATTCTAAGATGCAAAGTCACAAAGAGCCAACTAAAAGCTTCAATAAAACCAAAATCTACTACAAAACTTAACTAAACTTCTACAGCCTGGGCATAAATGCAATTAAAACTAACAAAGTTCATTGAACAGAAACTAAGAGTCGTTACAACACCTGGGGGTGATCCTTCCCCCCACCCGCTTGGTCCTTGTTGTCCTCCTTTAGGGGGACTATTCTGGTTTTCCTGATCTGGGCTATTGCTCCTTGTCCATCCACATGCGTAATGTCCATATGATGAACATATCTCAGGTAAAGGCGGAACTATGCAACCAACCGCTCATGCTTTCTTTTTTGGTCCTTTTCTACCTCCACTAACAACTTGATAATCGTTTCAAGACTGCTAATTCGATGATGGATCTCGTCCAACATTGTTTTAATCTCCCGATGGTCTTCCTGTCTTTCCTCCTCCCGCTCTGATTTTACTTTTCGAATCAACATCTTGGTGAACCAAGCAGTCTCTATTGTTTTATGGTAGAGGATCTCCCTGGGTCACGTAGCCCCCAGGTCTGTCACCCAATCTGCTTCCTGCGCCATCTCTCCCAACTCTTTGTCACTTCGCTCCTCTTTAATTTCCTCTTCCCACTTGTTGATTACTGCCTTCCCCTTCAACGAGACCAATGTATGGAAAGTGCACTTTGCCTCTCTCACAACATGTTCAATCCTAGTTAAACGCCTCGATATTTATGGGATCTACTTCCCCAAGGGGCTTCTCTTTGTATGCGTGTGCTTTAGGCGTGCCATTTTTTATTTGTCTCCCCGAGACCCTACTTTGGTAGTTCTTCCTATTCCTCACTTTGCTCCTCTCCTTACCTACTCTGCTCTTGAGGCTGTAATGACCCTTACTCGTTAACACCTTCTGGTTGCATTCTTGTCTGCTGGCCTTCTTCTTATAGCGATTCCTTCTCTGTGGGAATGTACCTCCTACAAATTTTTTTCCGAGGTGGTGAGCTCGCCCTTCATCATTTGATGGTAAGGCTAGGCTACTCATGCTGTTACGATCTCTTCCCCTGTACTTTCCTCTACCCTTACTCTCTTGGGATCCGACTGTTCTTATCCCTGTACTTGTCTTGGGGGCTGGTGATTCTTCCCTGGTTATCACCATCTCCTCATCCCNGCTACCCATGCTGTTACGATCTCTTCCCCTGTACTTTCCTCTACCCTTACTCTCTTGGGATCCGACTGTTCTTATCCCTGTACTTGTCTTGGGGGCTGGTGATTCTTCCCTGGTTATCACCATCTCCTCATCCCTTAATTCGTTCTGAGAGTCCAGCCTGCTGCCTGACCCTTCTATCTTGATTTCACCTTGACCCTTGACGATGTATCATACTACCTTCCATCCACCCACCTGTTGCCTATCGTGTTTCCGCATGATAAATGGTGGTCAAGTGTTGTAACAATCATATTCTCCCTAGGTCCCACATCAGTTCGAGAAGTCTCATGTCATCCTCGATGTGACCCTCGTCTCTAAAGATGCCACTGTGATCTCTTACCGCCAGGTGGATGCAGTCTGTTCTAAGTTTTCCCCTAGGGATTCTAGTCCAAGCCTCGTCTAGTTCTCGTCCCTCTCTATTAACCCCCTCGTTGGATAGCCTGTATGCTAGCGCATTCACCATTATGGGAATCCAATGAAACTCCACCATGTTCAGGGTTTGCAGATGGTCCTTGATGTTTTGAAGGGGCTGAGCTAGATGCCAATGCTGTTGCACCTTTCCCACCTTGGTTCCATACTACAATTTCTTCGCCATGTTGATAACCAAAGTTGAGTCTCCTTCCACGATGACATTTATCATACCTTCTCTTTGCAGAATATCTAGGCCGAGTTCCATAGCTCTAGACTCTGTTGCATTATTTGTTGAATTTCCTATTCTCCCAACATATAGGTGAATGATTGTTCCTCCACTGTCTCTTATTACTCCACCTTCTCCTGCCACCCCCAGATTTCCTTTCACCACCCCATCAAAATTCAGTTTGAGGAAACCTGTTGGAGGAGGATCCCAGGTACTGACTCCTGTCTGGATCTGCAGATCTCAGACCACAAGTATGCTATAGCTCCATTCTTTTAGATAGAACAGTTCCAAAATTTGGGAGTCTTGACCTGTGGTTTGATTTTTGGCATTTTTAAGGTTAAGGCTTTGCACTGTTTCTCTTATTTGAGATACAATTGTGTCCTTTATTCGTTCGGCTGGTTGGATTTCATTCTTGAAAATTCACCTGTTTAGTTCCTTCCACATCAAACATATAACCATCCCCTGCGTCAGACCCTAGCAAAGGTTCACCACCTCATTTTCGTTGTACCTCTCTTTACAATCTTTGATTGTCGCTCTGACATCCCCCCTGACCCGATTCGATTGACGGTAAATATAGGCCACCCAATCCCAAATCTCGACTGTATAGATGCATTCATTGAGGAGATGATCTGTCGACTTTTTCTTGACCTCACATAGGTGGTGTTATCGCTCTGTAAATTCCCAGAGGTTGTCGTGATGAAGAAGAAATTTACCAGAGGTAACTTTATCCAACCACTTCGAAACTGGGATCTATCCCTGCCGGTTTCAGAGAGGGATCTCTCTGTAAGATTTAGCTTTGTTTTAGGTTTTCAAATATTAGACTAGTTAAATGAATACGACTGTGTTGTTTGTTTTTATAAAATGGCTAAAATATGGTTTACACATCCATTGGGCTATGGGGTCTGTTTTATAAAGTTTGAGATCAAAGAATAGATTTTATAAGGTGTTTTCATAGGGCAGGATAATGCAACTGTTAGATCCTTTAGAATAAAATGATGGGTAGCAGAAAAGATGAGATAGTCAATTATAACAAAGAAGCATTTAAGAATTTCTTTATCATAACGTCATAAGATAAACATTTAGATCTTTAAAATCCAGAAACAAAGTATACAAAGATAAATTCTGCACTTTAACTTCTTTTAAATGATCAGATATAGAAAACATAGATGATAACGAAGAAAGAAAAAACCATTCAATGAAGAGGAGTAAACATCACCAACAATTAACACGCGGGAATCCTGTGAAATGTCCTTTTTATTACTGGTAGGTCTCTGAGAAAAATTATAGTGCTTACAACTTACTTGGGCGTAAAAGTCAACCCTCAGTACTTTGAAATTTGAAGTATATATAGAAAAGATTACAATCGATCTTGTCATTAATGATCAGTACGTGGAAAAATCTCATGCTAACTAACTAGATAACAAAATACAAAATTGTAGGAACTGCTTATGATCTGTTGAATTCTCCATGCTGATTTTGGGGGAAGTTGTTGGCGAGTCATCAACTTGACTTTGACTGTTCTGCATGCTTACTTGTACATCCACCTCATCTTTTACTCGATCAATTCACACAACTCTTGCCATCTTTGCTGATTGGGGATGGTGACTTTTATTAGCCTGCGGTAGATTTCATCCATCTTGGTATATTTGGTAAAAGTCGGTTTTGTGATAAAAATGTACTTGATTTCATGTTGGGTATTGAGATCCAACTGTAGAGTTTCTAGAAATGCCTTGCCTGTTATGCTTCCCTGTATCCCTGAGAATTTGGAGATGTCCTTTTCCACTATGGAAATCTTTTGCTTGTAGTCGGAAAGTGTCATCAACTTGTCATTTATAACCAGTAAACCAGGAAGACCTTTCTTCTATAATGCATTGATCTTGCTGAAGAATCTATAAACTCTGATATCCATGATTTGGGATTTCTCCTCCAGTTGCAACATCAGTCCTCTTTTGGTCAGAACTCTCTTGACCTCGAGGATAGTTTCCATCCTATTCTCAATCTTCAGGTTTTGCAACTCTTCTTAAGTTTTTGAATTGAGAAACTTGATGATTTCATTTGCTTCTGTGAGCATTTCTCCCAACTCTCCCTTGATCCCGTCGATGGCCTGCTTTCTCCTTAACACCAATTCGTGTTTCTTGAACATGATTTGCACCATGGGCTAGATTTCATTTATGGATTTTGAGATATCAATCCAAATGTTCTCTTTGGCTTCTTCCAGTGTTTTTCCCACAACTGCCTGCTTCTGCAACTGTTGAATTTCCTGCTTCAGTTTTTCTTATGTGCGTCTCTTTGTATTGTAACTGGCTTGGAAAGAATCTTTTAGCTTCTGGATATTCTCTATCTCTTGTTCCAATCTTTTGATTTCCATTCCTTGTAAGGTCATCTTCTCCATTGATGTTGCTAAATCTTCATATGTCCCTGGAACTGTCACTGGGGCAGCTGATGAAAGTTCTGTAGTGGTGGTTGTTGATGTTGTTGTTGTGCTAACTTCTGTGAGGGGATCTGCACTCAGTGGGATGAATTCCATAGGTGTTTCCTGTTTCTTCTCCTCTACTAACCTTTCCAACTTTGATTCTATCTCTTTTATTTGTGCATTTTGTTCCATGATCAACTTTAGCATCTCCTCCTTCTCACCTTCTGTCTCAGCCATCTCTTTGGCTTGTGAGTCTTCTGTAGCTGGTAGTTTTAGTTGCTTCCTCAGAGATGTTATGTCAACATTCTTTTTCTTGAGCATCTCCTCAGTTGCTTTCACATTTGAGGGGTCATACCCAATTTTGAGCACCAATTATTCTAAAGACTTAATCCTATTATCCTTTGCAAAAGATGACACCTTCTCCATTTTTAATTGAGTCTGAAAATTGTTTAGAGAAACCTGTAATTTTGCAGCAGTAGTGGAAGCATTGTCCAATGTTGAGAAAACCATTTCTCCAGTCTACCTGTGCAGATCCATCTGATCAGCTGGATGTACAAATTTAACATCAAATTCAAGTGTTGATCTTTTGTAGTCAGTGATTTCCTTTGGATGAGGTACTTGTGCTTGCAGAAATTCCATGTACATACTCCCCTTCTCTGTGTCGAAAGTAGAGAGAAGCCTATGCTGTGTTGTTGATGTTTGTTTCTAGAATTGAGCATAAGTGCTGCTAGCCAACCTCTCATTTTTCTTCTTAATCATATCGTATTTCTAAAAAATACTCAACTTTTCCGCCCCTTAAGTTGGTTGGTTGATCAGTGAGGTGTCAGTCTTCTTCTTGGACGAAGAAGTAGACATGATCTGCTGGCTGCTTGAGACAGAAGGTGAATGATCTCCTTGCATAAATGTAGTGAAATGGGTCTCTTCTTCACCAGACTTTCCAGTTGTATGACTGGTTTTTGGCCTTTTCTTGTACACCTAGAAATCCTCAGCTGAGACTTTAGTGATTGAAGAGGAGGTATCCTTTTTGGGTCTTTTCTCCTTTGGTACCTGTGGAGTAGTGGTTTGTGAAATAATGGCTATATGAGATTGTTGTTCTTCTTCTTCCAGAGTGTTCACCTCCCACTCTGATTGGTTCATAAACTTCTCGATCTCTGGTTTGGGCACATGAGCATATGGGGAACTTTTATTCCTGAATTTCATTTCTGCAATAACCCCACACGGATCATAGTGCCAAGGGAAACTGATGTCAATATTCATTTCCTTGAGTAGTTTGTTTGCCTCTTCCCTGACAACTCGACTGTTACAAATAGAGGATCCTATCTGTCCTTTAATTCTCAGCTGTTGTTTCTTCTTCAAAGATACAAAATGTATATTGTCTGAATTGATCATTTGCCTAATGTACTCCAAGGCGAATATTCTAACATGCAAGTATTTGGGCAGCTTATAGGGAGCTAACTCACATCCATATATTCTGATATCCGTGTGATTCTGATACAGATATCAATCTCCCATCTTGGCGAGGTACGAGAGGTGTAGAATTCTTTGGATCTCTTCATTTATTCTCTGCTCTTGCCTACCATTGAGCATACTTACCATTGGGTGGTAAAACTTCTCTATGAATTGCTTGAAACTGAATTTTGTTGAGTTCCTTCTCAGTAATGAAGTCTAAGAGGTGGCAGGATGTGACTTGCCATCCTGGTCCAGCTTCTACATGGGGAAAAGGAACTTATCTGCTTGATAGAACATGTATGCCAGTACCGAGGAGTACCAGAACACGCCTTCCGTGGGAAACTTGAACAACTGATCGTGAATATTGTCAGCCAGGAAAACGCTGTAGTCGAATTGCACTATGGGGCTTCCCTCAGTGGAAAAGATAGATAGGTAACCCAATATCGGCTCATCTACCCATTCGTCTAAGTAGTATCCAAGTAGACTGTAGAGGGAAGAAATGATTTGATTTCCTTTTACCGAGAAAATCGATGATCGATAGGGGGATTAGTTTTGGGTATTGGGGAGTTCTCAGGGAGGAATAGTTCGAAGATATGTGCTATCTGCGAAAAAGACAACTTCTGATACATGTCGGTTAGGACCTCAAAAGTTAAAGGAGAGAAGGCTTCAACTCTAGTTATTTGGAGCATCTGGTCAATGGCTTCGGATGTGATAGTGAACAGGGTCTCTCCAGAGGATGACATGATAGTTCTCTGGTCAGGAAGGTAATGTGGTTGGCACTTGAGGGCGAATTGAGGGAAATGGTGAATCTGGGGAAACATGTACAATAGAAGATTGGACTCCTAGAGTCCAATCTCATCACTCTGGTCTAGGAAAAGTCTCCGAGCCATGAATATAGCTCAACAAAATAAAAAACACATCTTTGCTCGACGATGAGGTAGTCTTTGTTGGCTAGAGGGATCCAATCGAGATCGACAAGAGGCAGTAAGAAAGGGTTTTCCTCGATTTCTGACTGTTTGGACTTTGGCGCCATCACTTCAACAGGTACCTACAATTTGAAACAAATAACGTTAGCGGGTAATGGCTATGGATGTGTCACTAACTGAAACGGTGAGGAAAATGAGCTTCTGGTGTGCGAAGAGTGTGAGCAGTGTGAAAATGGCAGAGGAACGAGATTAGATTTGGGCGAACAGGTATCCGTTGGGTGCGGGGGATAGGTCACCAAGCTAACAGATATGTTAGCCTGTATTAATTTTCCAATGGATATCTGGGAATGAGGCGACGGGCCAGTGACAGGTTAAGGGTGTGTGAGGGTGATGTGGAGGGTAATGAGTGGGGGGAAATGACATGTGGCAGGTGAATGGCGAACGAGGTACGCTGATAGAGTAATGGGATATGACCAGGGATAAGTGGTAGTGGAATGTGACATCACGAGACAAGGAGGAAGTGGAGTGTGATGTCATGAGGCGACAATGTTATAACAAATATGGTATGGCGGTATATCGAAGGGGGGGTAGGCAGTAACCGGTTTAGAGCGAGGGGGGTTCGACATCATGGATTTGCGCCACATTAGGATGGGGCCCACCTGGAAATACCACCATATCGGACCCCCTCCCCCCACCATTAAAGATAGAATGGTTCGGGGGGGGGGTGTTCGTAATTTCTTGTCAGCCATACATCTAAGCGCCACTAGATCAACCGTAGATCTATACGCCCTCTTTAATCTCCATATCAGACCCCCCCCACCATTAAATATAGAACAATCGGGGGGGGGGGTCCGGAATTTATTGTCAGTCGTAGATCTAAGTGCCATTAGATCAACCGTAGATATATGTGCACTCTTTAATTTCCGGGCGTGAATCAAAATGCGCAGCTAAAAATTAGGATAATGCTCTTTTGTGGGTTTTTTGCGCTACTTCCCTTGCAATTTGTCACCATGGGGTTAGGAAACACACTTCAAACATAAAAATCATGAATTTTCATCGAACATCATGCATGTTTTATTGAAGGAAAAACTGGCTAGCCTATGTCCTATCCTACCTACCTACACATTTAGCCCAGATTAGGCTGTTGGGCTAAGAAATTCCTCTACCCTGGGGCTATTTGACCAAGTTTAAACAGTTTGATCAAATTTATTCACTAACTAACCTATCTACTTGGCTAAGATTAAATAGTTTAGCCAAGTCTTATTCACTAAGCCTATCAACATAAATTCAAAAAGACTTAACGATGATTAAACTGTATGGATGAGTCATCATTATTTCATGGGGCCATATCATTTTCTTTTATGCCCTCTTTTATTCTTTTCTTTTTTCTTTCTTTTCGTCTTTTTCTTTCTTTTTCTTTTCTTTCTTTTTTCTTTCTTTTTGAAAATAATTTGCAAAAAATGAAATATTATTTACAACCAAACTACATCAAGAGTAAAAATTTCTAGTCACCATTTGATCCTATGAAATATAGGGTTATAACAGGTGGCACCGTGAGGGACCTATGAAACCCATTTTTGTTAAGTTCTCCCAGGTTAGTATCCTCTTGTGTAGGACTAGCCATTCGAACATTTTGACCTTTGGCCATTGGGGGCCCTTCCATATCCTCTCTTAGTGTGTCTATGGGTTTTCTTGGTCCTGGCTTGCTATGTAATACCAGGCCTTCTTTAGGTTGAATTCACCCCCATTTTTCCTTCCCCACCTCAATTGGTCCTCTTTGTACGAGACCCCAATTTTCCTTTTCCCCAATTCCTCCTCAAACTCTTTCATCACTGTTTCGATTTGAGCTCTATTATGTGGGTCAAGTTTGTCCCAAATCCTCCACCTGACATTCCCCTCCCTTTGCTTCCAGTATTGTTGGAATTTTATTTTTCCTTGCCTAATTATCTCCTGTTTGAGCTCCTCCCTGTCCTAATTTTCCATTCCAAGTTTCTGTTGCCACATGTCCTCCCAGAACCTCGTTGTTCTCCCATTCCTGACTTCCTAAAAGCTGTGACTTTGTATCCAATTTTTATTTCTCCAAGCTAGATTCTAGATGGATGACCCCTCCCTTGTGCCCATGAACCTGATATGCTCCTGGTTGTTGACTTCTGGGGCATATTTAGCTTTGCACATATTTACCCATGGCGTCGATCTTTCCTTTACCCATCTCCACCACATATTTTCCCTGTATGCCTCATTGGTTACCTGTGGGTCTTGTAACCCGAGGCCCCCTTTGTTATTCGGTCTGCACACCTTGTCCCATGCCACCAAGGCCTATTTCTTTTTGTCCTCTGCTCCTCTCCATAGGAAATCTCTTTGGATCGCTCTGATTTTTGTAGGATTCCTTTGGGGGATGGAAACACCGACATAAGAAATGTCAGGATTGCTTGTAGGACCGCTTTAGTGAGGATTAGTTGTCCGACAAGGTTTAGAGATATGTATGTCCAATTCTTAACCCTCTCCTGCAATATTTTGATAACTCCTTCCCACATTATGTTCCTACATGCCCTATCTGTCAGGGGCACTCCCAAATATTTCGTTGGGAGTGTTTTATGTTCAAACCCAAAAATGTTGGCTAGGTTCCTTTGGATTGCAGGATTTGTATTGAAAAAATGTATCATGGATTTGGAGTGATTTATTTCATCCCCCGAGGCCTCTCTGAAATCCTCTAAGATTTTTTTATATGCCTTTGCTTCCTTTATCGTGGGGGTGCCATGGAGTAGGGTGTCATCCAAGAACTGTTGGTATGTTAAGGTCGAGAAATCTTCTAATGGTTTTAGGCCTTTTATTTCTCCCGCGGCCGTTGCATTTTTTGTACTCCTACTCAGCCCTTCCATCATTATAATGAACATGAAGGGGGATAACAGATCCCCTTGTCTTATGCCTCTCATTGGATAGAAAGGATTGGCCAAGGATCCATTGACTAACAACGAGAAGCTTGTTGTAGAAACTAGGTTGATGATCCATTTAATCCAATGTTGGTCAAACCCAAAATATTCCATCGTCTTCTCCATGTAGTGCCAGCTTATTTTTTCATATTCCTTTGCCAAGTCAACCTGGATTAGCATCTCCCCTTCCCTTTTACTTGTCAGTGTGTGTATTATTTCATGGGCTTCTATGATATTATCCAGAATATGTCACCCTTCCACAAATCCCTCCTGTTCCTGTGATATCAATGTTGGAAGGAGTGGTTTCAATCTATTAGCTATTACTTTGGAAATTATCTTATACACCACATTGCACAAAGCTATCGGCCTATAGTGATATGGAATTATAGCTTCATTTTCTTTTGGGATCAAAGTGATCATCGTGGAATTCAATGCCTTCAGGATGGAGGCTGAGCATTTGGAATCCTCCACTACACCATAAATCTCATACTTAACCACATCCCAACAGGCTTTGAAAAATTCCACAGTGAAGCCGTCTGGGCGTGGGGATTTTCCATTAGGCATCTCCTGGACCACTTGGTCGACTTATTCTTTTGCTATGGGTATACATAGGTGGACATTATGTTCCTCTATGACCAACTTGGGGATATGCCTAATTATCCTCTGGATGGCAGCGGTCCTGTCCCGGTTGGGATTTTTGGCTATCTCCTGGAAGTGTTTGACTAGTGTATTTTCAATGTCCTGGTGGGACTCTCTTTCTATCCCACCTTGATCCCGAATCTTTAAAATTTTATTATGAGATATTCTCTCTATAGTTGTTCTGTGGAAGAACTTGGTATTCCTCTCCCCTTCCTTAAGCCACATGATTCTGGATTTTTTTCTCCACAGGGTCTCTTCCTGCTTGCATCTTGCTTCCCAATCCTGGAGTAATTGGTTTTCTTCTTTTTTCCTTTCCTCAATATATCCCTCTTGGATGCATTGCTCCTGCAACTCTCCCATTCTGTCCATGATAATTTTTTTCTCTTGGTCGATGTTCCCAAAAACTTCTCTATTCCACTCCTTAAGTCTTTGTTTTATGTACTTGAGTTTTTTGTGTAGTCTAAACATCCTTGTCCCTTGTTCTGGGAGTTCCTCCTGCCACCATGTTTTGATGTTCTCCTTGAAAGTTGGGTGGTCGATCCAGAATTTATCGAATCTGAAGGGCTTGTTCTTTGGTGTTGTCTGAAAATTTACCTCCAATTGCACTGGCTAGTGATATGATCCCCCCCCCCAGGGAAGGATACTACAGTCCAATGCTAAACCCTGCATAATTATGGATTCCGAGACTAGGAATCTGTCTAGCCTCGTGGCCACCTGGTGGTGTGATAGTCTTTTGTTATTCCATGTAAACGGGCCATTACTTGTCCTGATGTCCACTAGCTCCATTATATCTATGAAGGCTGTGAATTATTTCGCACTCTGTCCAATCTCTGGTTGCCCCCTTTTTTCTCAGCCAAAGTAGTTATAATGTTGAAATCCCTAACCATAATCCAATGAAGGTTAATGGTCCGCTTCTTTAGGTTTTCTAGTCTAGGATCATTCTTCTTTTTTCCTCCAATGCCCGAGGTCCATACACATTTGTACAAAGGACCTCCTCCATGTTCCCTATCACTTTCATTTTGATAGATAACATGTGCCTAGTGGCTTCAATGAAGAGTAGGTTCACCGATTGTGGGTTCCATAGGTTGAGTATTCCTCCCACCGTGTTTTGACTCTTTACAGTCAAAAACTTATACTTACTCCAGTATTTCTTACTGATTATTTCCATTCTGTCCATATTGCATTTTGTCTCTTGTATGAAACAAATATCAGGTTGTTCCATCCTCAGTCTGTTTTTAAGGATTCACTGTTTTCTTGGGCTGTTCAGGCCTCTTATATTCCAAGTAATAACCTTCATTTAAACATGTGGGGGGGAGTTAGGAAAGAGATTTTTGATCTTACTTGAATTTATCAGCATAGTGCCTAGTTCTTATAGGGCTACGTTGTTTGATTTTCTCCCTTTCTTCCATCTTGCTTGCTTTGGTGAGTGTAGTGGTTGTCCATCTTTGATTTTGATACCCAGGTGTCCTATTTCTCCATGCATGTGCTTGATTCCTCTGGTTTTTGCCTCCTCCCTAAGAAGGGAAAGGTATTGAATGTGGTCTAGTTGCTCTGTTGGTATATTGTTGACTCCGTGCCTTTTCCATTGTTCCAATATGTTCAGGAGGTCTATCCCTTCCCTTTCCACGATGTCTATGAGGTCTGGGTCTTCTGTTCCTACCTCGCTTGGTGTCATCTATGAATCTCTGTCTACCTCCTTCATTGGGGTATTTGTGTCTTTGCCTCCTCCTTCCATTGTGCTCTCGTTGCATCCTTGATCGCCTTTGGTGTTTTGATTTTCTATGGTCTCATGGGTTTCCTGTTCATTTATCTCCCTTTCTTTTCTCCTTTTCTTTTCCTCTTCTTCCCCTGTTTAGGGTTTCCCCTTCCTTCTTCTCTAATCCTTGCTTCCATGTTACTCCCTGTGGGGGGCTTGCCTTGTCTCTTATTTCCCATGCCTTTCTAATTAGGCCTCACAAATCCCTCCTCATCCTGCTGTTGTTTAGAGTTTTCCTGTTCTGGTTTTTTATTTAGAGGGCATTCTCTTAGTAGGTGCCCTTGTTCATGAAATATTCTACATTGAAATGGGATCTTCTCATAGTCTATACTTTGGATCCATTCCTCATCCTTGAACTCCAGACTTATGGCCTCCAGGAGAACCCCCGAGACATCCATCTCTATACATATCGTCACATAGGATGTATACCTCCCTTTTAATGTTGCTTCCGACGTCTTGACATATTTTCCCAGCTTGTCCCCTATAGCTTTGAAGGTGGAAGACAACTAGTAATCTAACAGTAGGGAATAAATCCTAAGCCAAATTGGGACATTTTTAAAAGTATCCTTCTCTGGGGAGAAGTTTTCCTTCCATGGTCGCATGTACAGCCCTGCTGAGGCATAGAAATATGGTCCCCCCTTAAATATTTTATCCCTGTCCTCTAATTTCATAAAAACTGTTGTGAAGAAACCTTTCGATCCCAGGTGGAGGTCGACTTCTCCACTCAGCTTCCATTGGTATTTTACCGAACTGCGCATAGTATTTTCAATGGGCCACAGGGACATAAACTTGCAGATTAGGGCGTGTGTCTTCATCTGATCCTGGAAGAGTTGGGTTTGGGGATATTCCAGGATAACTTTTGGGATTAACATTGTTTTTGGCTTACATGGATTGTGCCCACCTACCCCACCAGGGTTAGCCGTTTCTGGCGTACTGTTCTAGGCTTCCCTGGCCTCCTCCCTCACATGGTCTTTTTTTCCTTCGTTGACCTCTTTATTATTCTCGGTCCCTGATCCAGAGGTACCTGTCAGGGGTTCCTTAAATCCCACATCGTGTGGGATTTTCCCTCTGTCCACCACTACCTTCTTGTAGGAGGGAGTCTTTCTCCCTCCCACTCTGGTCACCATGCTGACCGCTTCTTAACATGTAACCGTCGAACCCCAACCTTGAAACCCTCGTCAGAATTTGTCAGAGCCGAGCTAACTGAATTTTATGGATCGAAAATGAAAAACATTATCTAGGTAATAAGTACTTGATTATACATTGAAAATCCATTTGTGACTGACTAAAATTCATGTCTGGCAACTTAATTTGTTATATTTTTTGCAAATGGTGTGGGGAATAGGTAAGTAACTGTGAGTTTATTCAATCCTTGAAAGTCGACATAGATTCTAAGATTATTTGGGTCATGTTTATTGTGTTGCCCCACCATTGGGCTGGACCATTCTAATTTTTCAATAGGATGGCTTCCAACATCCCCTCGATTTCCTTTTGGATATTTTTTTGAATATTTATGCACGAGTTTATATGGTCTTTTATGTATGGGTTTAGCTCCTAACATCAAATCAATTTTAATCTCTCCCATTTCCTTACCCATCCCTTTCAAGTATTTATAGTCTCTAGTGAATAATTCTTGATACTCCTTTAAAGTTATATTATTTCAATGGTATACCTTTTGGTCTAGTAGTCGCTTATTTGAGCCATTTTAGGTCAATTGTCGTTTGATATGTCGACTTCCTTGAATTTATTTCCACCTCCATTCACTCAGGTGGTTTTGATTCATCTAGTCTGTTTTCTCCTTTGCGGACTTCGTTATATGTTAGGGGAAGTTGGTCTAGTTCATCATGGGCATATTTCTTAGATACCCTTAGCATTGTTTTTACCTCTTCGATTACTTTTGGGCATTCCTTCTACCATTTGAAACTTTTCCCTAGAAAAATTTCATTTTCCATGTCAATATGACATGCAATCTTATTATTTTGGTCATGGCATGATATCTAATTACAAGTCGAGGTCAACCCTAAGTTGACCTTTGATTTATCCTTTTCTTGAGTTATTTTAGTGCTTGGTTTTTCATTATAGTCTCTGATCTCCTTGACTACTTCTGCCAAGTAAGATTTTGTGAGGTTAAATACAAAGTCCTTGATAAAATTTTCTTCGACGTCATTTTAGGTGAATGTTTCTCCCTATGCCTCTTCAATTTTGTACCACTTATAAGGAAAATCATCTAGTGTATTGCGGGACATATGAGGCCATACTCATTCATCTTTGTACCCAGTTCTTCTCCATTCCCTCTCACAGTCTTCAATATGGGTGAGAGAGTCTAACCTCAACTTAAACTTAGGTATACTTATTGCGGTTGATAATTTCTTTCCTCTGAAACATTCAATAAAGTATGTGGTCACAATGGTCCAAGTCTGTAATTGGGATGCATGAATATCCCACCATCTTGTTTCTTTTCATGCGAATGACTACACCACACTCTACAATCGACCTTGTTCTCTAACCATCTTAGACACATCGTCAATGTGAACCGATGGTGATTCTCACTCCTTGAATCGTAATGGGGTGGTCGAGGTCATACTTACATTTGTGGGGATTAAACTAGGATTCTCCTTGATTTTATTTTCATATATTGCAAGTACTGTTCTAATAGAGAAGAAAGAATGAATTTTATCCTTAAGGATGGATTCAATCGACCAACATTCTCTTGTTTTTTATTCATAATTTTCTAACTACCATTCATAGAGTTCCATGTCTGATTTATGATCTACCAAGAAGGGTGAACTATGTAGTAATTCTCCTTGTAGATTAGGTTCAATGTAATTGCGATATCCTTGGATGAATTGGTATAGATTTATAACATCAATCTCTTCTTCCTAGGGTTCTATCCATGGCTTACCAACCCCGACATCCAAGGGTATGATAATTTTCTTGTCATTTCCTTTGAGTCTGATTCTGTGTCTTTCGAGTGAAATGGTCACTTTCATTTTTTTTTCCCATAGTCATCCCACCATCACTAAGTAGGAAGGGATACCCTCAATTGTGTTGGTTACTTCAAAATCAATAAATGTTGGTATCCCCATAATAATGGTTTCCACACTTCTTAATAAGTCGATGGGTTCGATGAATTGTTGATCTACAACTTTAAGAATTTTTTAGATCTTCTTAGTTTAGGATTGCCCATCTTGATCCATGTTTCCTTAGGAAGAATATTAACTTGTGAACTGAATGTCGACCACCACTTTGGGGGATCATAAATCCTTCAAATTTGAGAGAAAATTGAAGGTTGTGGTGGTCGTTAAAATTTTCTTGAGTTAGTTGCATCAAGTTTTTGCATGTACTTTGTTCTTCTTTACATTATTTCAGGATGTTCAATAATTCCAATAGTCGAGTGACTGGCTATTATTATTTTAATAAATTAAAGAATTCCTCTATATTTCATCCTTCATCCCTTCTTGGCATTGTCTTTTTTGACATCCTTTTTTATTTTCTTGTTCTTCTTGGTAAAAGAATCCAAGTGCTTCTCTCATAGTCTATCTTTCTTTCTATGGATTAGGGTACTAGTTATCTTTCTTTATAGGTTTAATTTGTGGTTCTTTTGGTACACTATCTTCTTGTCATGCTCTAGATCTTGTGATGGAATTTAAATTCTTAGTGTTGAGGACTTCATGTTTAGGCATTGTTTGCAAGAGATTGAAAGTTCTCCTATTTCTAAATTTGTCAAGAATAATTTGATAATTCTCAAGGGAGTGATCACCAACTCTTCATATATTGAAAAATTCCAAATCAGTTATGTCCTTCACATGACAATACGAGCTTAGATGGTCTTCATTTAGACATATAAAACAATAGGTTTTTTCAAATCTTCCTCGATAGTGGTATCTACCTTTACCTTGATAAACACCTCCTCTACCTTGATATCCACCTCCTCTGTATCCTTGGTGATGGTTCTATTTTGAAGCCTAAGTATCATAGGCAATGTGATCATTCATCTTATTTTGACCATTGAGTTGAAATTCTTGTGTGTTTTGGGTCACTTCTTTGTAGATGGCATGCCATCTTGGTTTTGCATTCTTCAAGTTGTTTGGGTAGTCCTTCGTGATGTGGTTGGTGATTATTTGACATATTTTATAGTAATATTTCAATGTTTGGACACTTTGAACATAATATTATCTTTCAGTGAGCTCATGGTGCTTGCAATGGTCTTTGGTTTTCCCTTCATTCATACATATTATGTACCAAATATTACTTCTTCATACACCAAGGTCCTTAAGTGATTTTTGTAGCATTTTTGTTTTTTCTTCAACCTTTTATCTAAATAAGGTGTAATCCAGTCATCATCCATATTCATTTGTTGTGATTTTTTGAAGGCTTCCTCATAGGATTGAATGCCATGCATTCTCAAAGGGGCCCAAATTTTCTGGAGTAGTCCTGCCACAAACCATTGAACTAATAACTCTTTTAAAGGTACTGAAATCGCTATGGTATTGAGAATACATATCAAGGTACCTCTGGTAAAAATTTCAGCTCTTGATTCACTATAATTATGGAGATACACTCTGTGGAATATAGGGTTTGTGACCAGTCCTGAAACTAGTCAATAAACAAGTGTTCTGGGTAAAACAGTCATAACTTTTTCATACAGACTCCAAATGCAGTGGGACCACTTCCATTGGAAAGAGTACGGACTATAGTTTCTTGTGTGCAAGTTTTAGAATCAGATGTTAAATATTGAGCACGGGGCATGCTGTACAAGTTGGGTCTTCTGAACAGACCAGAATTGAATAAAGTCTACCATTCTTTCTATA